>RJWM01009272.1:0-68813 GCA_004363535.1 Dasyprocta punctata
GTCATCCGCTGTTCCACTGTGAGTGAGATGGAGGCATCAGGCGGAGGTTCGAGTCCAGGTCTGTGCCTGATTCATGGTTTACCACCAGGGTAGGGAAAGCTAGCACCTTGTAATGATTTGGTTCTCTACTTGGTACATTTGCTTTTTATTGCTGTGATTAAAAGTACCATACATTTAGTGATGTAAAATAATGCAGATTTATTTTGTTGTCTTTATTGTTGGACGTTGGACACTGATTTTCCTTGGAAAGAATCAAGGTTTCAGCATGTCGTTTCTTGCTAGCGAAGAATCCAATTTCTTTGTCTTATTCAGCACTGAGAGACCTCTCATGTTCTTTGTCCGGTGGTCCCTTCTGCCATCTCCAAAGTGTGGTACAGCATCTCTGACCCCGGCTCTATTGTCGTGTCCCTGTCTCTGATTCTTCCCTCAGCCTCCTGCACTTTTCAGGCCTCATGTGATCATATTGGGTGAGCTTGGATAAATCACATCATTCATACATCTAAAGATCAGCTGATTAGAGATTGTAATTCCACCAACGATATTAATTTCTATTTTCTATTACTGATTCACAGGTTCTCAAAGAGTAGGTATGGGAATATTTGGGGGCTACTCATTATTTTACCTCCCACTTAGGGATTGACAAAAAGGGAAAAGAACAAAATATTGATGTGTGTTTGTTTTCTAGCAATGCTCTTTTGGCCTAGGAAATTTTGGAGCTCAATTAGTAAACTCGTAAATTTCCCTCTCCGATTGGCACAGGATCTGAATCCACCTGTGAGTGAGCAGAGTGCTGGGTTTTCCATTCCTCCAGGCTGGGTCTGATCCCCCCAAATCTAAAAGTTCAGTTGCCTATTTCATTTCTCTGTATGTCAGTTTCTACTCCAATAAAATGCAGATAACAATAGGATTGTTTGGAGGAGGAAGTAAAATCCAACGTGCTTTAAAACACAAGCAAATAAAAACTTGATAAATGCTACTTTCCTATTTTCCTACGCATTTTCTTCCAGATTTCGAGAACCTGAAATCCTGAACTGAATATACCAAGAAAGCTTCTCAGTCTGTCTTAGTTGCGGAAGTGACGTGGTGCCAGAGATCTGAAACCAGCCAGCATTACCTCGTAATGATAATCAGTAATCTTCTTCTCCTGCCCCATATTTTGGGTCTTTTCAATTTCTGGGAATGGGGATCCTCTAGGGTTCCTTTCTGTCTTTCTTGTCTTCCAGCATAGGATGACAAATCTCATGAAGCCAAGAACATAATGCTTTGGGGGTTGCCATGTAGGAGTTCCCAGAACACTAGTTTTGAGGGCCTGTTTGAATAATGGGAATTAGAGAAATCTCAGTGGATTCCAAACTGGCCATGGACCTAGAGAAGCGATAGCAAATCTTTTAGAGACAAGTGCCCAAAATGCAACCCCAAAACCCATGTATTTATAGCAAAATGCCAACACTGGAATTAAACCTGAATGCTGAAGTTTTAGTTCAGAAAAAACAACGCATACGTTAACAACTTTTGTCATAAAAGAAAAACAACCAATACATATGCCATAGGTTTGCCACTACTGGCCTAGAACAAACAGCGTCCCTACCCTTCTGAGCTTTTTATTTCGTTAAAGGACCTACTGCTCACAAAAATGCAGGTGAGCTCATTGTTTGACTTTTTTTGAGGAGAATGGTTTTTTTTGTGTGTGTTTGAAGAAAGTTGACAGCTTTTGACTTCATTGTTTTTGTGCTGCAGGATAAAATTAGATGAAAGATTTAGCAATGATATTATGGAATGCTACCAATTCCTCTATCAAAGTCTCTTTCCAAAATTTCTAGATTACTCCCATTTTAACTGGAGAAGCAGTCTGTTAATTGGAAAGTATAGCTTTCTAACTTTTCTTTAGCTTTAGACACAGTGACTCATAACTATTGGCAGCTCACAAGCGCTGTAATACACCTTCTTAGCCCTTGTCTTGGTTCTGGGGTGCCCAGTGGTCTCAGAGTCATACAGGTTGTTGCAAAGATTATAGCTCTTCTGGACCTCATAATCACCCCACCTTTTTTGAGTTTTAATTTTCTCAAGAGTTGAGTTATGGCATTAATAACCATTTCATGCCTTGTAGTTTTGGGTCTTTTCAATCTCTGGGAATTTCATGAAATTGTTGCACTGTTTACAATAATCATCTAGCACTGCACCAGACGCCTACAAGCACTTGGAAAGAAATACGTTCCTTTCTGGATTTTCTGCACAAAATATTTGTATACATCTCAATTAAAATTGCTTCTCCCCCTTAAAAGAATCTAATATTTTTCAGAATATCCAAGTATAAAATGATCTGCACAACGAATGCACCTGTCTTTCCCTCAGTCATCTTTCCTTGGGTGCCATACACACCTGCCTTTCTATATTTGGAAGCGGGGAAAACACACAGGTTGCCTCCTCGGAGTCAACAGCAGGTTAACACACTGGGCCGTAGTAGTGGTGGATATGCAGCTGAAGAAGACATCCTTCCCGGGTGGACAAACCTCCGCAGTCTGAATAATTTTCCGTCGTGAAAGGATGTGTCCACTAAAGAAAGAACCGTCTAACATTTAAAGCAAAAGATATGAGTATTGGAAGCAAATGTCGACAAGAGCCATCCCAGCCTGAGAGAAGAGGGAGCCTTAACCAATGCTGGGAAGGTTCTTGTCCTGTGTGGTAGCAAGGGGAGCCCTCCTCTTTTAGATGTCTCTGGAGTCACTAGCAAAACCTTGTAGAATGGAAACATCGGCCTGTCTCTGCTGAACGCCTTAAGCATAGTTTTGTCAAATTTTCCTTGCTCTGATTCCATGATGTCTTAGTTACTTTTTTGCTGAGACAGATACCCAACATACAAAGTTAAAGGAGGAAGTGTTTATTTCAGCTCACAGTTTGTCGAGGTCTGTAGCTGGCTGGCTCCAAGCCCAAGTGACATGGAAGAGTGACATCTCAGAGGAGAACCAGTCCATGGCATGGTGAGCAGAGGGCAGAGAACAGAACGCAATAGCAGCGTTAACAGCGGCAGCAGGCCTTCCTCTCCCTTTCATCCCATTCAGGCCTTTGGGGTGGTCCTACTCTCTCAGGGTGGGCCTTCCGTTATCCACACCCAGATCTATGCTAAGCTAATTTATTTACCACACATTCTTAAACCCATATGAAACCCCCTAATCCAGCATCACACAGTCATGATCCAGGGGCCTCCCAATAACCCTACCTATAAGCTCAGGAGGCTTTGGTGGGGGGCATTTAGATGTAAACCATAACATAGCCTTACCAGAAAATTTCAGAATGTGACTTGGCTCTTGTTAGAGTCTGCCTACAAGGAGAAAACTGGTTAGTTTTATGGAATCTGAGTTATTAATTTTCAGTCTGTAATTTCTCACTGTGACTTCAGGGATTGCATTCAGGCTTTAGACAGGAATGTTATGTGTTTAGTTAACCTGTTACTAATGAGTGATGGATTCTTCTTCAGATTTTATAGCTTGCAAATAACCTAGGGTCTTTCTTAGGATGGAAGCTTCCCCAAGGTAAGAAATACCAATTTATGAGACATTTTGGAAGACAGTCTGCTGGCCTTTCCTCTTGGGGCTGACCATCTGGCATTTTCAAAGAGTAGCATTTCAAATTTTAGTCATATCCCCCATCTTACTGAACTCTGAGCAGCCCACAGTAGCAGTGGTACACTGTGGAAAGATGCTGGGGTTTGGAACCAAATAGACCTAGTTTTTTTATTTTATTTTAAACAAAAGGAAAGTAAGAAACCAAAGCAAAACAATTTCACAACCAGCCAATAAGTGAGTAACAATCATCAGCACATTGCACATTATAATATTCACAGAAATTATTTTGGATAAAAAATATAGACATGAAACATTATCCAAAAAATTATTAGCACAAAACTTTTGCCTCAATGAATCAAGAAACCTGCTACATGACTATCTTTTTTGTTATGATTGCTCTATTATTTTCAAATAAACATTTTGCATTAAAAATGAAATCTGAAGATGACCCTGAGAAAACCACTTTTCACTCAAAATTCTTTTTCTTTAACTGACAGACCTAGTTTTGATTCTGTCTCTGTTGCTTTCTACCTATATGATCTTGGGGTTATGCTTTTAATAAGTCCAAACATCAATCCCCCTATCTGTGAAATAGGACACCTCATAGCAGTGTTGCGAAGAGAGAAGTGACAAACCTCAAAATTTTTAGCTGTAATTTCAGGCACATTAGAAGGGAACTCACTGATGTAGAATCATAATCAAATATGGATCAAATATGGTTCTTTCACTCAAATTTCAGCAAATACATTATATGCAATATTTCCTTTATAGTTTTCAAAGACACACCTCTTCGGGGTTGGGCTTTTTCTTAAGCAAAGTTGATGGACATCTGCATCTAGGAGTCCAGAGACCTTGCTGAATCTTTATTTTCCCCAACAAACCATCGAAGTTTAAATCCTTCAGTCTGGTTTCACTGTATTAGGGGTTTTTAAAAATGGGGTTCTCTCTCTTCTGTAGGCAGGACTGTGCTGTAGTGCTTTTGATCATTATGGGAGACTATCTTAGCATTCCCAGAGATGGAAGTCATCAGTTTCTCTCTCTCTCTCTCTCTCTCTCTCTGTGTCTGTCTATCTGTCTCTCTCTCTCCTCTCTCTGGAAAGTTCTGATTAGATTGCCAAATGATATGCCACTTTTCAAGTGCTGAAAATTTTGGGGTCTGTCCCACTGTCTCTCAACATGGCCACACTGAGGACCAAACGATATGAATCATGGAAGGACACACTCATCCATTCAGACAGATGGCCTGAATTACTTTCCTCCCACTGTCTGTCCCTTTTCTGTGGTCTGAGCAGCCTTGAAATTCTGTGGAACACATGATGATAGAAATTGGTACAGAAAGTCTTTGTCCATATCTTTGAGCAGAATCTTCAGAAGTCTAGAAGTTCAACTATTTCTGTAAAGCAAATTTGTTTCCAAAGTTGTGAATATATGTACATATTTCCCTTTTTTCATCTGAAAGCAGTAACTCTGGGTGTGTGGTGCAATTCAGTGAGAACTTGGGCAACTGGTTGCTTGAATGAACTAGACTTAAGAAGACAAAACTTCATTCTTTCTCACATCTACCCATTTCTACCGATTCCCTGCTTATGGATAACATTTTGGGTTAATACAATAGTTTTTCTGTTTACTCTTAAGTAACTACAGAGTCATTTGCCTACATTGAGGCAATGAAAATTGAATCCAGCCTAACATATAAACTGCAGATTCTCCTTCTGTTGTTCTGGCCTGTTTCAGTTTGGAAGTCAGCAATGGAGGGAAGGGATGGTTTACTTCTCTTATCTCAACCTCGCCACCCTTGGGCCCTCCTGTGTTGGGGCTGTAGATAAGAAAGAGGAAAGACAGAAGAGGTGATCCACGTTCAGCAGCAGCCTGTGTGTGAGAGTGCATTAGTTTTTCCATTGCTATAATGAATACCAGAGCCTGGCTATGTTAGGAAGACAAAGTTCTTTTGGCTCACAGTTCCGGAGGTGACAAGGTGTGATGCCGGCATCAGCTCACCTCTGGGGAAGACCTCACGGCAGATGCCATGGCGATGGCAGGAGGATGTATGAGAGGGCAGTCGCTTGGCAACAGAGGAAGTCAGAGCAAGGGAAGTGGCCAGACTCGCTCCTTTCATAATAGTCCTCTCTTGGGAACTAACTCAAGGTCCTGAATGAACCCCTAACCCCTCCCAAGGATGGTGGTTCCACTCACCTAAGGACGTCCCTTTATACCCCGCTTCTCACAGGTCCCACTGTCTCTGAACATGGCCACACTGAGGACCAGACTCTCACTATACGAATCACTGAGGGACACGATGCATATTCAGACCACAGCAGTGGGTGTGCAAAGCACAACTTCCTCCACGTGGCATCTTGTGCGTGCCTTGGGGGGCTTTCTTACTGCAGCTCCCGAAACTGATGGCGTCATGGAAGGTTGCTTACTTTTGACCCCTTTCTCCTGACACCACTGCCCCTAATCTTTCACCCTTCAGTCCTTCCTACTGAGATCCCTTCATCCTTTGCAGGAAGCTTTCACGGGCAGACTCCTTTTCTTCAACTTCATTTAAAAAATTAACATATCCTAATTATAAAAGCAATGTATGTGACATCAGGAAATTCCTAAAAATAATGAAGCAGAAGAGAGTCAAATTCCCTCCACCTGCAACCCAAATGCCCACCAACAGATGAACAAAGAAATGTTCTGTTGTGCCTTCACACAGTGGAATCCCGCTGAGCGGCAGCCAGGGGTGCACCGTGGAGGGACGCCGCAGCCTGCTTGCGCCTAAAAGTGACCGGGCCACGTGACAGAGAGCAGGCAGAAAGAGGCAGAGTGTGATGCTGTGTGGTCCTACTTACATAAAATATCCAGAAATATAAACAGATTTATAATGAAAGAAAGAAAGAGGTGAGTGATTGCCTTTTTATAAGAGAGAAAAGGAGGATCGATTGTCAAGAAACAAGGAAATTTGGGAAATAATGCTTATTGATTGTGGGAATGCTTGTATCAGTAGCCAGTTGTACGCTTTAAATACAGAGTGTATTATATGACAGCTCTCAATAAACCTAATAGAATTCCTCACTACGAGACTTATGGAGACACGGAGTCCAGCTAGTGGGCTCAAGGCTGCCCCCTCCGCCAGGCCTCGTCTGGTCCCCGGCCTGGGGGCGGCTTGTACAGCCCAGCAAAGCGTAGCTGCTCCCCAGGCAGCCTTGCTCCGTCAGCCTCGGCCTCTCGGCGGCAGACTGTAAAAATGGGTTCGGTCCCGGTCGTCTCCAAGGAGCACACGCCCTTTGTCTCCGACGGCCCCGAGCCCCTCCGTCTCCGTGCTGGGGCGGTGCCGCAGTGCGCCTTGGTCCTCGTCTCTTCCCCGCGCGGGGAGCAGCCCTCCCATTCCGCCTCTGTCTTTTTTCAAAGCCCTCATCGCCTCTCATGTCTTTACCCTCCTGTGAGTCTGGGTTTCCCTGAACAGCCTGCAGGTGAGTCACGGTCTAGTGAACGCAGGAGTAGCTTTTGCCAGTGCCCTTGGTTAAGCCTGCACATGGGGTTCGGCACCTCTAAGGGTGGGGAGAACTACATGGCACTCATTGTTCTCAGCTTTGAGGCTTCAGTTGAAACTCTGAAATGGGAAAAGTCTCATTTTAATAATCTTTTCCACTTCACTTCACTGGGATACAAAGAGATGAATTTCTCCTTAATCTATTTTTGGAGGCATATTTGTCAAAAAAAAAAATGGGCAAGGAGCCTCCAGCATCAAGGCTTTAAGCAGGACTTGCAGGTGAGAGAGAGAGAGAGAGAGAGACAGAGATAGACAGATGGGGGAGAAAGAGAGAGAGAGACAGAGAGAGAGGGAGACAGACACAGACACAGACACAGACAGAAAGACAGACAGAGACAGAGACAGTACACACTTTGGCCCCCCCCTCTTTTTTACTTTGTCTCTGGACATTGGGCAGTAATCACAGGTCCAAATCTCTTCTATTTCCCTTCCCTGGGAAGAGGAGATGCTACAAACACCATGAGCATTTGCTGAAGTGTCACATATTCCAGGAACAGTGCCAGAACTGACACTACAGGTGAAATCATGGGGTCCTTTGCTTTGGGGGATCCCACAGTCGAGCTCATCAGGGGGCAGGACAGCATCCTGGAGAGCAAGCTAGGACATGGACTGATAGACAAAGGGATGCGTAGGTTTCCTTCAGCAACATCTCGTAGAAAGGAGGCATGGGTGGCCATGCGAGGCTGAGTAACTCCTGACAGAAGCCAGCCATACCAGCTATGCCCGGGTCCTCCCACCACGCAGGCCCCAGGATGATCAGAACCAGAAGTTCCATTCCTGTTGCTCAGACCACACCCAGGGTCAGCTGTGGGCAGCCTGCGTGGAACCTTCCTCCTGTCCTTGCTGCCAGCAGCGCAGGATGGGGGAGGAGAAAAATCCAAGAGATAAGAAGGGGGAAGATTGGATATCCTTTTCTGCAATCCCAGTTCCCAGGGCCCTGCAAAGGTGGGTGGGGAGTGCTGAATCATATGGGAACGTGAGGCTTTAAATGGGCCAGACCAAGCTTTCATCACTGAAAATACCTAAAAATCTACAAAATTGGACCCAGACCTCATGAAGAATTTAGGGGCTTTCTGCAGAGAACAGTTGGCAATAAAACCATGGAGAGTGTGCCTCCTGACACAACCAGGTACATGCCTCATCTAAACTCATTAGCTCTGCATGAAAACCGCCCCGTGAGGCAGGTGCTGTTATTGCTCACTGATGAGGTTAACAAAATGTAGAGGTCAAATAACTTGCCCAAGGTCATGCAACTTGAACCTTGTCTCCAGAAACAATACCCCTAAGCTCCCCTAGGCTTTCTGCCCACTCAGGGACCCTGTAAAGTTTCTTGCTTACCGCGTGGAGGCCAGGTGCTATCCATGGTTCTGGGGCCAGGCTCAGACGCCTTGTGGAGAAACAGCCAGGCCCTACGCTGTAGATCCAGGGGAAGGACTGGACTGCATCGTGAATTAAGAGAAACGCTAAGTGTCCACATGCATTGTTAACACTCCTGCACTGCTGTAGTCAGTACGCTGGTTCTGACTCTGTTTAGCACTTGAGAGTGGGTAGTCTATGTGCCTGCCTAGGGCTGGAAACATCTTCAAGCAAGGACCACATCTTAGCCGTTTTTATATATTCCCCACTCTGTCTCAGGTACATGGCACAGTGCTGGCATATATTAAACATTTAGGAGCTGTTTATTGAATGAAATTAAAGAGGAAATGGATTCTTATCTTGAAAAATCTCATTTTCCAAAGTCCAATTAATTTCAAAGAAGCTCAGCTATTTCTACAGTAGCAAGGCACTAATAATGTTATTAATAATTATAGTTAAGGTGCACTAAGTTTTACACATCTGGATGC
Organism: Dasyprocta punctata; assembly: GCA_004363535.1. Classification (NCBI taxonomy): domain Eukaryota; kingdom Metazoa; phylum Chordata; class Mammalia; order Rodentia; family Dasyproctidae; genus Dasyprocta; species Dasyprocta punctata. The sequence goes on from RJWM01009272.1 coordinate 8,946, forward strand.
TGAAAAAGTACCTTATACAGGTGCTAACATACGTAAACACAGAAAGAAATTCCAGGGCTTGCCAGTCACTGGTAGCCTTTCACAGTAGAGGACCCTAGTGGGCAGCTCAGATGCAATTCATGTAATTCCAAAGGCAAAGCGCAATCCGTGTAATTTCTCAGGAGTGGCCACTAGGTGGCCGTGCAACACCATCAACGACTCTACCTTGCCGTGGGCTCCTGACCTACTTGGGCCAGCAATGCTGGGGCTCCTTGGTGACCAAGATGGTCAGAATTTGAGCCCCTGCACCAAGCTCTGGAGTTAAGGTTGAGGCCTTTATAATGTGTGCCTGTAGCGTGTCCTTTGGATAGGCCCCTCTCTAAACCAGAGTGCGGTTTCAATATCTGAAAAAATTTTCTCTTTGATTCAGTTTCACAAGGCATAATTAAGTCTCAACTCTCACCAACACCCCCTCTTCTTCACGCCTTCTATTTTAGACTAGGTTTGGGTGAGGGGACGTGAAGGTCATTAATCCTAGTTCTCACATTTGTAAAGGACATGCTTAGGCATTTAATGTTGCATTTGAATAAAATTGTCCATAGGATAGTTTTAGTCCTTCCAATGTGAAAAAAGTTCACTTGTTCCATGAAAAATACTTGCACAGTACCACTATTTTGTGCTTTCTTTCAGCATATTTTCATTTTTAATATATCAGTGTCTTCAAGGATTGAAAGCATCCAGAATTTCTTTTTTAGTGTTTGAAAAACTGCTTGGCACTGGTCAACTGAAATGCTCATAGTTTCAACAAAGTACTCTATCTCATTTCATGGCTTTTGTGCACGCTGATTTCTGTAACTGTTTTCTCTCCGCTTTAAGCTGACCAATGCCTGATTGTTCTGATCTCAGCATTGCCTCCTCTGCAAACCAATGTCTGAAACGTCGGCATGCAGCTCGTTGTAACGCTTAGTGTACTGTGCTGCCATTGGTTTTCCTTCTGTGTGTTTGCTAAACCAAGGGCTCTAAACCTCGGTTATACAACTCTTTAGGTTATGTGGTGTGGCTTTACATTTCAGTATTATTTACTTACTGCCATAATAATATTGGACAAAAACAATCACGAAACCTCAGTGGCCTCCCCTAGTGAGTGAATATTATTACTTAGGTGTCTGGAGTGTTCTGGGATTTAGGCTAAGTTTCTGTTGATCTTAGATGGCACTGTTTAACATCTCTGGGGTTACCTGATACCTATCAGGTCATGGTCAGCTTTCCCTGGCCTTCGTTCTGTGTGTTTTTAATCTTCCTTCTGGACTAATGGGCCAGCCCAGCCTGACTTTGTTGTGCTGGTAGGCACAAATGACCAAGTGCCAATATACAGTCATTTTATGGGTTTTTGTTTGGTCATTCCCCCTGACATTCCACTGACCAAAGCAAGTTACATGAATGAGCTCAAAGTCAAATCACCCTACTCCCGGGAGAAAAGGCTGGCCAAGGTACATGGTCAAGGACACAATTCCGAAAAGAGCTATACTTTGCCTTTGACCATTGCTGCTATGTGCCTCATAATGTATGCTAGATCACTGTGTGTTTACCAGAAAGATTACCTAAATCTTTCACCGATATCTCAGTTGTACTCATATTCATTAAAGTTCAAGAGCGCCAACGTCGATCCGTTCTCGAGCTCAGGTTCTGTGTCTTCCCTATTTGTGCCTCTTCACAGACTAGAATACGAGACCACAAACAGCACGTGCCAACACGTGTGAGTCTAGTGAATGACTGACTTCTGTATGCAGACCTTTTACTTGGTTTTGGGGACAGAAAAGTGAACCAAACAAGACCTTCGGTGTCAAGGAGATTTTACTCAAGTGCTTCCTCCAAGCTGTTGCTCAGGGGCTGTGGTCAGGGGGTGAGTGGGCATCCTACAGCCTCGGTCAGTTAAAGTTTTCAGCTTGAGGATGAAAGTCAAAAGAAGACAAGTTTTAGAGGGGTCACAGTAGAAATAACAACTCACTTCTGTGGCTCTAAGTGTGGGTTATCCTGTAGAAATTATACGCTGCACAAATAAACAGATATGCAGGCTTTAAAATGTAAGCAGAGACCTCTTAGTTATTGGTGTCACAAAGTGAATAATGAATTTTCTTAGCAGCTAGTTCCAGAATCCTTCTTTGAGAAGGAAATTGCTTCTGTCCAAGAAAATATCTTGATAAGATGCTCAGGGCAGGAGGTGAGACCCTGGAGGTATAGGCAACCAGAGAAATGAGTTTTTTCTCCTCAGAAGAGGGCGGAGTGAGGAAGGAGATAAAACATGGAAGAAAGAGCAAGACACCAACATAGGAGGAAAAATAAGACACCGCTGCAAGAAAAATTGGAAGAAATCCTAGGACACTGAGGAAAGCTAACGATGGCTTCCAGTGGATCGCTGGAGATGTCCTGCGGGAACCTCTCTTGTGGCTCCAGAGTTTATGACTCACAAATGCGTCTTGCATTTTCCTTGCTTTCGCCTTATTGTTTCTTTTGGTTATGGTTTCATGGAAAATGAGAAAAAGACAGAGCTATTCATCAGATTGGTGTGGTCAGAGCAGATTTAGTAGTGTGATTTTGCTAATGGAAATTTCTGGATGCAAGAGCCCAGTGTTTAAGAGACCTGGGAAGTCTCTGGATGTTCGGTGACTGGAACCTGAGTATGTCAGAGGCTCTGTGCCTGACACCTGCTCCACTGTGTCCTCTAACTGGGCAATGCTGGGCTGGGCTCTCATATTCTGTCTCTGTTTCCTCATCTCTGAGCTGAGTATAATAGTAGTATGTTCTTCATGAGTGGTTGGGCGTGCCCCTCAAGTTAATAGACACAAAACTCAAAACAGTACCTGGCACATACAGGCATGCCTGTCAGCTCTCAATGTTTCAGCTGTTGTTATTACTGTTTTTGTTGTCACTCATAGTTGACATCTGAGGAGCACTGGTCAGGTGGACTGAAAGTAATACAAGATTGGGACCAAGGTCTTACCTCCTCTTTCAAGCTAAGCAAGTCTCCTCCTGTTACCTTGCAGAGTCACTTTGCCCTTTTAAGGTTTTGGATTTTCCATTCCTCTCTCGATGGAGGCAGCTGAGAAGACATTCTCCAATGATTGTTCTTTCCTCTCAACATGCAGGAAGCACCACAGCCCCACAGCTCCCGGCTCCAGGAAGCCTACCTTGACATTGGAGGAAGCGGCCCTGGGTCACAGTTCACAGCCCACTCACAAATCCATTTTCCTCACTCAGCATAACACTGAAGTAAGACTGACTTGGTGTGTTTGTTTACACCCCTTGGGAAGTTATTTCCCTTTTCACTTAATTACCCAATACCCAGACATTGCTGTGCAAAATTCGCCTCAAATACATTTTGTAAAGTCATCTAGACTCGCTCATTTGGTGCTTTGATTAAAATGTGCAATCTTCCCCAGGCTTCAGCACCTCGTTAAATAATTGCACCTCCAGTGACAAAATAAACAGTGCATGCTGGGGCCCAGAGAACGAGATGAATGTGGTGCACGTCCAGCAGGTATTTTATATCTCAGCCCCCAGGAAAATGTGCAGCCTCTGGGTTAAGTGCTAGCCCAATGCTGGCTTTAGGTTGCTGATTTGTCTCAATTTTGTTCAGAGGGGGCGTGACCCAGAAGCAGAGCGGGGTCCCCTTTGCCCACCCTTCCACGGCTCCATGTCTGCTTGACTTGGCCTGAACCCTGGGGAAAAAAATGAAACCGGCCAACGGTTGGTTGTTCACTGAGAGCCTGGCTCATCTTTTGGCAGCATCAGAAGTGTAGTTCTCGCCTAACTGCCTCACAATCGACTTGCAAGGGCACACCTCTTAGAGGGCGTGGGTTCTCGAGAGGTTGGCGACTTTGACTCAGGTTCCACCTTTCTCACTGATTAGTGGTGTTGACCTTGACTGTTTTACTCTACCTTTCTTTGATGCCCTCCCCTACTCCCTGCTTTGTGTGTGCAAGTAAGTTTGACATTGCAGACCAGCTGGGGGTCAAATGCACCTATCACATTTACTTGTACCATGGCAGGAGCAGGTCGTTTAATGTCTCTGAGACTCAGTTTTCTCATCTGGAAAAGAGGGTTGGAGTTGATAATGAAGATGAGGTCATGCGAGATAATATGCTCAAAGAATGACATACAATCTCAGGCATAGTCGTGGTGTTTGGGGCATAGTGTGGGGTGTGAAGGGAGCAAGGGTTTGGGGCAGGTGGAGCTGGTATCTTGGTTTACTCAAGTTTTAGCTATGACCTCAGGCAATTTACTTGCCTTGTGTGAATTTCTGTTTCCTGGTCTGAACATGAGAATGATAAATACCCATTTTTTGTTGTTTACTTTTTTATTAGTACACGTTCACAGAACATAATGATTACACTTGTCATGGGGAGTGTGTACATGTACATACACATTTTAATTCTTGTTTGTCCTCTTCTCCTCCCATTCCTCCCTGCTATTTTGCAAGATATGAAGGAGAGATTAAATGTGATGATCTGTGTAACACGCACATCAGCCTGTCTAGATGAGAGTAAGAACGCCTTAAATGCTTATGCAACTGGGCAATGATATTGATCTATGGTTTAAAATTGAGCCAATTTTGAGATCCGGAATGGGAAGCTTGATCCAAATTGATGTCCTCAACACCAGGTCCAAGAAAAGGCTGAATGATGCTGATTGGCAAGGATGTTTTTGGAAAGTTCTTCTCCCCAGGATCTAACTCCAAGGTATTGGAATTGGCGAGCTTAATCACCAGGCTGATGTAGATTTGTTTTGAATTTTCCTTCTTGATTCACAGGGCATGGCAGGGATCCTGAGAAACCAGAGTGTGAAAAAAGAAGACCATCTGTCATCTTCCTAATTGGCTAGCTATGCATCCATTTCAAGTTCCATCTTTCTTTTTATCTGCCTGTCTTTCTGTCCATCCATCCAACAAGATCAATCTGTCACTCTGTGTTGTCCTGCGTAAGATGAATACTGTATAAGGTCCATTTAAGAACTGCTTTGGTAGAGACACAGGCAGAAAGGCTGAAAAGATTTGGTTTAAGAGAAAAAGGAGGTGAAAAAGTGGAGACAATTCTGCAAAGAGGGGCAGAAAAATGAGATAGGAGCTAAAGGGGTGTGTAAGGTCAACAGATAGCTTGTCTTCTGTATCTGATGGGAAAATCAAGAAGAAAGGGAAAATTTGATGATGACTGATCAATGATCATGATATTAAAAATTGAGACTCAGTGTTTGAACAGAGGTTCTGGTCTTAGAGAGGAGACTATTGGTTTACCCTGGATTGTGTGAAAAGCCAGAGCATATGGATGGAATAAATGCACTGAGTTGGTAGATGTGTAGGTGAAAGCTCATGAATTGTATTCTGCTGGCTTCTATTTTATTAGTTGAAAGTGAAGAGGGGGAAAGAATAAAAGTTATGAAATAAGTTTAACTCCTTCGGTTGGATTCCTTCTGAAGTATGTCTGCAGAAAAGTGACTTGGAAGATGTAGCAGGGCTAGAAGATACCGCACGGGCCCACTTGAAGTATGTCACCACACATTTGAAGCAAGCCAGTCAATATTCTTGCACAATTTTCTCCCACCGAGTTCAGTAGCTTTGATACAAATTCAGAATAATGACATTTAATAAAGTTTTTTTTTTTGTCCATATGAGGCTTAGGGAGAAAAGAAGAAAGGAGTTGGAATATATGCTGGGAGGGAAGGTCAATGATACATATTTGAATGTAAGGAGGTAAAAAGAAAATGATACAGTGGAGTTAAGGGTAAGCAAAAAAAAAAAAAAAGTGGTGAAATAGTGGATTTGGGTTATAGAAGAATCAGTGGATTTTGGAACTGGAAAATCAAAGATGAGAAGCAGTAGTCGGAAAGTAGAACCACTATAATTGAGATAATGGAGGGATGAAATTACTTGTGTGAAAAGGTCTAGTATATGGCTATGGGATGGAAGGGTTGAGTTAGGATAGCCAGAAACATCTTCGAAAAAGGGGAGGACATGGAGCTGGGAGTGCAGGGCTCTGCTGGGGTTTCTCTGTGGAAAATGAAGTCATTCAGAATCCTAACCAAGGCAAGACTGGAGAGGGTGGAGGAGTGATTGGATCCAGATGCTAGGAGCTTGTGATGAAGGGAATGATCTAGGGCTCTGTGGATGACTAGAATGGAGGAGTAGGAGGTTGTTCAGTCTGGCAGTATGACCATCAAAGCCGGGGTGCTGAGGGCAGCAGTGTGGAAGAGCCGTAACAGTCAGGGAGGATTCCAAACCTTACTTAAGCCCTAGTGGCACGAGGGGTACGGGAATTAACAGAGTGGCCTTTTCTTGAGAGGATGGACTTGGCTTGGAGACTTTTGTAGGGACTGGTTCTTCTAGACTCAAGGAGACATGGAGCCCTCTTAGCACTTTCCGCTGCTGCACGGGTTTCTGCTTCTTGGAGTTGTCCTCTCATTGACTGCAGATCCTTCTGTGCACAGTGTACCACAGTCGTTTCACGCACAGGATTTGGAATGCAACCGTCCTGACTCAGCTTCTGTGCTCTTGATCCACTGTGTATTAACTCTATGAACTTGTGCTGATTGGTTAACTTCTCTGAACTTCCGTTTCTTCATCAGAAAATGGGATGGTGGTGGTTGAGTGTAGCTTAGTGATGCAGTGTGCCTGAGGCCCTCAGCACCAGCAAAAGAGAAAAAGGGCAGTTAATGGGCTGGAGTGTGTAGTTATTGAGCAGATGAAGGGAATCAGTATAGACACTGTGAGTGGAGCAGGCCTGGAGTATCACGGTGTATATAAGCATTTGCTATTACTGCTACTACTTTAAAATTAACTTTCTATGCTTGATAGACTTTATATCGTGTTAAAATAGGAACATGAAGGAAATGCTTCAAATTGCAATTGAAATGCACAGATTTGGGAGGTAGTGAGCCTTAAGTTCCGGAGGATCCAGTGTGAACATTTGGGAAGTTGTGGGTAGTCAGATTAGGGGCTACGCAGAGGTTTACGGGATAACAAAGCGATGAGGCTGAGTTCAGGAAGTGCTGTTTACCGCAGGGCAAGGTGGGGTGAAGAGCAATTTTGCCTGAACAACACTAAACTCTGGGGTCCTCCCTTTACTTCTACCAATGGACATTACAGTGTGGTTCACTGATGTACTCCTAAGTTGGCTTAAGAAAAGCCATTCTTCTTTACTGAATGAACAAAAGATGTTTCTGGGGATGAACACAGAGCAGGGAGTTTTCCCATGAATCAGGCCTCTCCTGACACCTCACAGTACCCTTTGGAAACTCACTGAATTTCTTGGTCAGAGTCCCTGTGCGGTGCACCTAACACCTAGGCACGTCTCTGTACTTGGGATTGTCTTGTTTGTAAACAATTGTGTTTGTAGCTCATTTCATCCAGAAGGCTGTCAAAGGGTGTTATACAATGTTCCCAAAGCTGTGACTCTTATTACCTGAACAGATGCTAGGACTACAATGGCAACCCAAAACAATACAGTCAAGAACATACGCACTTGTTGAGCAATGTAATGTGATTACGATGAGGACAGATCACTCTTTTTTTCCCCCTCTGGCTCAGTGTTCACGACGCCATCAGGTGTGGGCCTCTCCTGCTGCGGTCCCCTGTGCCGCCCGTCTCTGTCTGCTCTTAGGCAGTGGCTGTGTTGCACAGCTGTTTGGTGAGTTCATTGGAGACTCGTTTAAAGTCTGCTACAAATGGTAGCATAGGGGCTGTAGATTGTACAGAAAAGCACTCACAGGCATAGGTTGTTAAATTCACATATTATTTTCCAAATCAGGAGATGTAATGCAAAATTTCAGATTAATTTTTTTTTTGAAAATCAGAAGACCCAACCACAATGATTATGATGATGATCCTACTTGATAATCATCAGTTGAAGTTGACTCTTAGTTCTCCAGATAGAATCCATTCTCTGAGTCGCTGTACACCCTGGGGCCATGCTCCTTGGGACCCATCTTTTTTTTTTCCTGTTTTTATTTTTATTAGTACACGTTTACACTGCATAATGATTACATCCTTCATAGGGAATTGCTACCTGTGCATCTTAGTTCTCTTTTCATCTCTTCTCCCTCTTCTTCCCGTCCCCTTCCTCTGTCTCTTGGTCTCCTGCGCATTTGTCAAAGATCTGTCTCCGTGTTTCCTATTAGCTAGCTTTTATTCATTTATTTATTTATTTGTTTATTTTGCAGCACCAGGGATCGAATTCACAAACTCGTACCTGCCAGGGCAGGCGCTTAAGCCACCGAGCCGAACTCCTGGTCCTAGTTTTTTGAGGCAGGGTCGCACTACGTAGCTCAGGCCGGTCTTGCGCTCGCGTTGTAGCCCGAGCCAGCCTCAAACTCACAACGCTCCTCTTACCTCAGCCTCCCGAGTGCTGGGATTAAAGGCGTGCGCCACCACGCCCGGCTTATTTTGTGTTTTATTTATATTTTTGGTTTCTCACCTAAGCAAAACCATGCCATATTTAAGTTTGTGTGTCTGATTTATTTCACTTAACCTTATGGTCTTAAGATCCATCATTTTTTCTACAAATGACTCAAGTTTGTTCTTTATGGCAGAATAGTACTCCATTGTGTATGAATACCACATTTTCTTTATCTATTCGTCTGTCAATAGACAAACAGGCTGCTTCCAAAATTTATCTTTTTATGAGCTGTGCTGTTATAAACATGAGTATGCATGCTTATATCAAATCTTTAACTCTTCTGGGTTTATATTATGAATCTACTGCCCATGGGCCCTAAAACTTGTAATTTGAACCACCCAACTGAGATAAAGGAACATGAGAGGGAATGTGTAGAGTATAGTAATCTGTGAATAATTAATGACTACATGAATATTGATGTGCTGAACAGCATCCAAACTTTTTCTAGCTATTTGTGAGAGTAAACAAGTTACATAATCTCTTTAAAAAAGAAAAGAAAAATAAAAGATCTAAACAGACCTAACAAATTGATACACTCTTCTCTTCTTGGAAGTTTAAATCAACTGCATGAGAAATTCTTGCTTTAATTCTTACTTTATTCTTGAGAACACCACAATTATCAAAGTAGAAAATGCCTGATTCTTTCCCAGGACACTGGAGAATTTCACAGTTCCCTTTATTGTTTCCTGATGTAGCAACACTAATTATCACCTGCTGGACTCTTAATGGTGTGTGTGTGTATGTGTGTGTGTGTGTGTTGTCACCCAAAACTTTTGGTAGTGAAGTATTGCAGATTTTGTTTTTGTTTTGCCACAGCAGTGTAAGATATTTAACAGTCACATGTTGGAGGATACATTTTTCTCAAGATCAAATTCAGCCTTTGACTAGCTGTGACCTCGATCTGGTTATTTAACCTTGCTGAGCCTCAGTGTTCCCCTCTATAAATCGGATGGTAATGGTTTTATCTCACAGCGTTCTTGCAGGGATGGAATTAGACACTCTGAGGAAGTGCCTGGCACAAACCCTCCCATTGAAAAAGGGAGCCTTTCCGTTTAGAGCTTTCATAAGGAAACACCCTGAGCAGAGGGAGCCCCCAAGGGATGCCCCAGCAGTCAGCACCAAAGGTCCAGACCGAACAGGGGTGTCAGGGATGTGGAGGCCGATGCTCTGCCTTCTAGAACCTGCACCACCAGACCCTCCAGAGAGCATGGCTCAGCTGATGATCGGAGTTAACTGCTCTGGGAGATTTCTCCCAGAACTAAGCTTATAATACTGATTCTCAAGCAGTAATTTCCCCTGGGAAACAAGTGAAGAAAATGTTTTTGACCACAATCCTCTGACTGATATCTTTTTGCTTGGGACTATTTCCCTTAGAGAGGTGGGCAATTAGCCTGGATTTTCTAAAGTAGTCCATATCAAAGCTTTTCCTACCCTATAAGCCATTAACCTCGTTGAAGTAGCAACATTTCCCGATTATCTTCTGTTTGCCAGGCGTTGCTTTAAGCTCTGGGGATACACTGGTGGTCAAGGCATGCTTCTGTCCACCAGCATCTGGCAGTGCAGGGAAGAGATGGATGAATGTTTAGACAATTAAACATGGTGGTAAGTGCTGCCACGACTGGGGAGGGTTTGGGATGCCATGAGCCTTCATGGGAAGGGTAACCAAAGCGTTTGGAGAAAACTGGGTTGTCTTGGTTACTTTTCTCTAGTGACTGGGACAAAATACCTGACACCCAAAGTTAGGGAAGGAAAGGTTTAACTCTCAGTTTGTGGAGGTTTTGGTGCATAATCAGCTGGCTCCAAAACAAGGTGGCATGGCCACAAGGCAACAGTCCATGGCAGCAGACACAGCAAAAGCAACAGGAGCCCAAAGGGTGGGGAAACAAACCTCTTCTCCTCCCTCATGTTGTAAGCAGGCTGCCCCCTAGGGCGGTGTAGCACTCACCAAATCTCACTGCCCTCCTCTTGCACAGGCTCAGGATGTTTCCAAAGTGATGATCCTGGCCCCCTGCTGAGTCGCTTAAACTTCTAAACTTCTTAAATTGACACGGTGAATCAACTATTACTCTGGGGGTACTTTCTGGAGGAGGGTGACGGTTTGCGTGCTTATTCTTCCCTCAGACCCATAGTTTGAAATCTTGGTTGTCGGGGTTTTACGAGATGAGACGTTTAGGGGAGGATTAGGTGAGCAGAGGGGAGCCCTCCTAAGTGGGATCAGTACACTTATAAAAAGGCCACAGAACAGGAACAAGAGACCCTGCTTCCTGCTATGTGAGGACACAGCCTGCTGACAAGGCCTTGCGCCAGAGAGGACGCCATCATCAGACACTGATGATGTAATCCTGGGTTTCTCAGTCCTCAGCACTCTGGGAAACATGGTTGTTGTTTCCAGGCTACTCACTGTGTGCTACTTTATTAAAACATCTCAGACTGAATAAGTCAAAGTGGCAAATTCAAGTTGAAAGATAAATACGGGTAGCTGGACTAATAATTATAGGGTAGATGGTTCAAGCACAGGTAAGATAACGATCTGTCTAGGCCTGGGGATGCGACTCAGCGGCAGAGTGCTTGCCTTGTGTTCATGGGCCAAAAAATAAAAAATAAAAGCATCAATAATAACAACCACCCCCCAAAAACCAAAACAAGCAAGCAAGCAAGCAAACAAACAAATAAAAAACCCAATCTTACACAATGAACTGGGGATTTTCCCCGAAAAATCAGCCCTTCCCAGCGGAGTACAGGGGCTTTGATGAGGAAGACAAGGCGGGAGGGAGGAAGACGGATTTAGTGCCTTATGATTGGAGGGTTCGGGTGACAGCTTCAGGCTGCTAAGGGAGTTTAAGCATTTCAGGTTGCACCAAGGAAGGAATGCTCTGTTATCAGGCTTGTCTGGACACGGATATGTCTGCGTGGTCTTGGTGGGCATCCTTGGCACCAAGAATTTTTATTTAAAATTCTTAATTCCCCTACATTTGGACTTGATCCATAAACTGATCCCAGCATTTTGGTGTCAAGTCTGTATCTCTGAAAAGAAGTTGTATATTTACCCGTCCTTCTGAATGTTGGTCTCCATCTTTGTTGCCTGGTCAGACCTTGCTGTGCTCTCAATGCAGAAAGATGTCCTAGACACCTGCACTTGACATCACTGGAGAAATTCCCTTTTACACCTCTTCCATGGCAAGAACAGCGTACCTCAAATTGTTATTTGGTAAATGTATTTGTATACGCAGCATGAAATTATCCTGCTGTTCCTGATGTACCTATATTCTATCACTGAGTTTTCAGGAATTTAAAATACGGTAAATGTGCATTTCATAGACTTCAGTATCAAGTTTGTAAAATAAAGAGCAATTCTTTTCATACTTTCATAATAGAATTTGATTTGGTTCTCCAGCTCTATGGCATTGAACTGATTGTGGAAACTTATTTATTTAGAGACAAATTCAAGCAGTTAAAAGTTTTTCTTTTTTTTTTTCAGTCACTTTGCAATTTTCCCCTTTCCTCTTCCCTCCACGATTGCGCATAATTTCCGGAGAGTTTGGCACTGGAAAGTCACTAAGAGTGGCATCTGGTCTGTGACCACCCTCTTTTTTCCATCTACTACCATAGCCTCACTCCCCCTGAGCTCATCCCTCACTACCTGCCACTGCTGGTCTCTCCTGGGATGGCCAACACCTCATTTTTTCTCTACCTCCACGAAGTGGCCAGGGAACATTAGGAGTCATCAGCCATAAAGGCTGAAAGGAAAATATTCAACCTCTTGCCTTATCAGAGAGCCTAAGAAATCAGGTCCATTTCTATGGACCCTTCAAAGCCAGTTTCTCTCTCACTGAAGTCCCACAGTGGAATAGAGTTGGTGTACTCCAAGACCCTTTTTCTTTCCGAGACTCTTATCATCAGGAAAGCTTTGGTTTCTTCTACTCCTGAATTTATAGTTCCTCCACACCATGAACCTGACCTCAAAGAACAAGACACAGAGGTTCCTTTCAGGGCCACTCATAGTTTCTTTTTCTGTCTTTGGGGATTTTAACCTACTGTGAATATTAGTAAAAGCTGGCTTTAACTGATCATGAATTCACTTCACCAACTTTTTTTTTTTTGGAAAGAAGCTTTATGTCCTGAATCTTTCTGAGTTCCGCTATGGAACTCTAATTTTTCCTTCAAAGTTTTCCCTGCCATGGGTTCAAATGTTCATTTTGAAAAAAGATACATGGATTTGTTTATCTTTTCTTTCTTATTGTTGTGTCAGTCTTCTCCAAAGGGAGCTGGGATAGAATGATCCTGCCATTGGTCAATGGAAGGTAAGCATAAGGGAATAACTGGGTAAAGCTGTCATGGATTGACTCTGTGAAAGACTGTCTTTTCACTGAAGAGGTGCTCACTGTGCATTATAAACAGGAGATACCAGCAAATCTTCATATGTACTGCTACTTAGAGAGGACAAATCGAGTGTTGCCCAAAGTCTAGAATACTAGGTAAAAAAAGGATTCATTTCTTCTGTGCTTAAAGGCATGTCAGAATGAAAATGAGCAACAGTAAAGTTTTCTACAAAAGTGTCCACTCTATTTGCTCTCTCTCTTTTTCTTTCCAAAATTTTTTAAGCATATGTATTTTGGAGAATGTGATAACTGTTGCTCACTATGCCCTTCTAATACAAAAGGATGATGATCTCACTTCTGTCCAGGAAATTCACTGCAAGCTGAGACCAAAGGTCACCAACAGCTTCCTGATTGCTTCCTCAGACTGGTACTCAGAACTAGGAGGTTCCTAGCTTTAGACAGGAACATGATCTGAACTCATAGAGTGAAGAAAGAATTTTGTGGTCCTTATTACACTGTTTTTGCAGTGGAATTCAGAAATGTCTTCTGAACTGTCTTCCCAAGGTTAGTCATTAGAATTATCTGCTTATTTATTAACTTACTTCTTTTGATTGTAAATAGTAGCATTGGGCCTTGACTAGAGAGAGCATAGAATGATCTAAAACACAAGAGTTACTGGGTTAGCCTTAGAAACTAAGCTCATGATAAGCCCCCAACTCAAAGGTTGACTGTTATGGTTTGTGTCTCAAATGCCCCCAAGTTCCTTGTGTCCAAGTCTTAGGCCCCAGTTTGGCACTCTTGAGTGGTGATGGAAAGTTTTTAAAGCAAGTTCTAATGGGAGGTCTTAGATCACTGGGGCGTGCCTTCCCAGGGGACTGGGGCTCTAGTATCTCCCTGTCTCCCTGTTTTTCTTCCCAGCTATCATTAGGTGGGCAGCTTCTTCTGTCACACGCTCTCACAGCAATGTGCTGCCTTGCCACAGGCCCAAATACTGTAGTCCATGGTCAATTATCTAGGTATTTCATTATAGTAATGGAAAGCTGACTAAAACAATGACACTGAGTCATCCTATATTTTAATGAAAAATGTAGCTTTAAGTGACAGGCCATATCTGGTCCAAGATGGGTGTTTTGAATCATGTGATTTATGGAATGCCTGATTTTGTTTGTTTGAGACCCAAGGCCATGTTATATCAGCTTGACTTCCAGAAGGCCTGTAGGATGAGTAGCTAGAATCGTATGTGGGGACTTTATTTCTACCTGGCTGATTCCCCCATTAGAAGCCCTGGACACCAGGGTGCAAGTCAACTCCCCCATCTAACAATAGTTTGTATTTATGATCATGCATAATTACTGGGGGAATGAAGGTTCATCTAAGCCATTCCACTAAGAAACACCTAGGAGCTCATATTTGGTTTCTTCTTTACTCATCAGCATTTCAGATTCTTTGACTGTAATTTGATTCATTGCTTTTTTCTGAGTATCCAGCTTGAAAACAGTAGGTATTGGGACTTCTTTCCTGCCATGTTTGTCAGCGCTAACTCTTTCTAATAAATCGTACCTCCATTTAACCTACTGGTGCGCTTCACTGAAGAAACGTGACTAATGTAAAACTTTATACCCAAATATTTTCTCAGTTATAACTGGCACCTGCCCTGCAAGTTGTCAGGCCTCTTTTTGCATTGCCTTCCTCTTTCCTAAGCTGGAAAATCCCCCCAAAGGCACACTCAGCCATGTCCTCACCCCCTTATCTCCTTGTCCCCTGCCCACAGCTGTGCCTCTCTCCCACCCCCAATGCTGTGTCAATTCAACTGCTTGTTTTCTCTTTTTCTGTCCCTGGGCCTATTGGACAATGCAAGAGGAAAGTCACATAACCAGGCAGAATTGGCTCCATTACCAACCAATTTATGAGGCTCTCAGCCTCAGCTGAGCTACCAGGATTGCTCAGTCACCTTTTAATATCTTCAGTTGACCTTCTCATGCTTTCCCTGCATCAGATGCCCTTGACATGTGCTTGCTTTATCCAACCTACCATCACCCCTCTCATTAATAGATTAAATTTAGCCGAGGAAGAGGAAGTTTTTGGGGGCTACAGAGAAGAGAGAGAGGCCCCTGGGGTGTGTCCTCCACATGTGCCCCTTCTGACCGTGTAGGTCTGCCTACTTTTTTCTCTGTTTGGACTTCATGATTATGTCTGAAGAAGTTATTACTCATTCCCAAGTTACCCTTTCCAGCAGCACTGCTGATTCTGCTTCCTGTTTTCTTCTCTAGAAAAAATTTATTTCCTTCACATTCTCCCCCTCCGGGTTTTCCCCATACACAGTGATGTTCGCATGTTCTCACTCAAATGCAGGCTTACCTTGTTTTACTGCGTGTCAGTTTATTGCACAATACATATATCATGCTGTTTACAAATTGAAGATCTGTGGTCATTGCCTAAAGCAAGTCTCTTGGGACCATTTTTTTCTAAAAACTAAGATGATTCTTCACCTTTTTTAGCAATAAAGTATTTTTAATTGAGGTATTTACACTATTTTAAAGGTGTAATGCTACCAAGAACTTAATAGGCTGCAGTATAGTATAAATATAATTTATACAAGCACTGGAAAACCAAGAGTTATGTGTCTTATTTTATTGTGATATTCACGTTACTGCAGTGGCACAGAACCAAACCTGTAGTATCTCTGAGGTTTACCTATATTATTTTTCTTTTCTTTCTACTTTGCTTCCTGTGTTGGTTTGATCCTGTGTCCCCCAAGGCCTAATGCAATTTGGACAGGGCTGAGTCTGGCGTTCGTGATTCGTTTGTTGTCTAGCGCTGGGATTGGCAATGTGAGTGCTGCACCTGCCCAGGGGTGGAGCCAAGATGTAGTATAAGGGCAAGAGGAACACACATCTTCCATTCTCTCTCTCTTCCCGGTTAGTGTGCCTTGCTCTTTGGTGGCCACCATGAATGGTGACCCTGCCGCACCATGCTGCCTTGGAGTCAACTAAGTATGGACTGAAACCCTGAGAACTGTAAGAAATAAACCTTTCCTTCACTAATTTTGGGCATCAGGTATTTTGTCTCAGCAACGAGTAACTAAGGAACTAAGACATTTCCCTTTCAGATCTACCTTGAATATCTCTTTGTCACTTCCCAAATAGTTCGTTCCTGCTCTTGATCACTGGCCCTTGACCTTCACTGTCCAATAGAATCACATGCTAGAACTTTCAAAAATCTCAATGCTTGTTCCTTATCCCCAAACAACTGAATCAGAAACTGAAACTGGGACCCAGGCAATGCCATCTTCAAAAGCTTTCCAGGAGATTCTAGTCAGTGGCCATGGTTGAGAACCTCCTTCATATCTCCTTTCCTCCATTTCAAATCCAAAGGTACAACCATCCAACTTCTTACTACCACTGCACTGAGACTGAACTTCCTACGGTCACCAAAGACTTCATTCTCCAGTTGTATCATAGCCTTCAAGCCTTTACTTATTCAATAGTTATGAACCAAGTGACTCTTAATGAACATTTTCCCTATGGGCTTCTGTGATTCTTTTCTGCTGTCTTCCAATTTAAATTTTTCCTCCATTACCTCCTTTGTCTTTATTTCCTTTGCTTGTCCTCCCAAGTCTCTACCCTTACCCGTTTTATACCACTCTAGATATCTTCAGCAGTAATATCCATTTCCATCTTTTTCTTCTGTTGCATTCTCTTTTCCTTTTCTGTTAGTGTGCTTAGCATGTACATTAACCAGCTTTCCCATCTCTGATATGCAATACTCAACTTCCACAACTTGAATGAGGAGATGTTTAATTTGGCTCATGGTTTCAGGAGCTTAAGTGTATGATCAGCTGGCTCCAAGGCAGAAACATCGCTGATAACGAATGTAGTGGAGCAAAGATTCTTAGTTCATGGTGCTGGGAAGCAGACCTGAGAAACAGTACCAGACAATAAGTGTTCAGGGACCAGACATAGACCCCAAGGTCACACCTCTGTGATCCGCTCAAACATACCAAGATGTGTGCTTCACTAATCTCTTGGATGACCCCAAAGCAAATCAAGTTGACAATTATGTTTAACACTTACAACATGCCTTTTGTTCCTACTTAACTGGTCAAGCTACAACATGAAAGCATCACTGATAATGCTCCCTCCTTTATACTTCCATCTAGATGGCTAACAACACTTGTCAATCAATCTCAGTCCTGTTTCAAAGCCTCTGCTAGCTTCCAATTTGCAACAAGAAAAAACCCAAACCCTTCACAATTCAGTTCCAGTCTGCCTTTGGGGCCCATTTCCAGCCACTTTTTGTCTCTCAGTTCCCCCACATGGGAGCACACTGTCCACAGAACATATATTTACTTCCCCATGCTCTGTACATGTTCTTTCTTGGGCTCCCTTTCTACTCATCCCTCTACCTAGTGACCTTCTATCCACCTTCAAGGCCCAAGTAAAACGTTAGCTCTCCCTGACATTCATTATTCATTTATATCCTTGTAGAGCTTAATAACAAACTAATCACTCACCAAGGCATCTTACCATCACTTATTTTCTTTTCTCCTGCTTCATGGTCAGTTTCTTGAGGGCAGAGGCCATGACTTGCCCATTGTTTTCTCTGTGAATCCCAGCATAGGTCCCAGAGCAGCACAGAGCCCAGGAGGAACATGCAGAGTGAAACAAATAATGATGATGTGTACGTGGTCCAGACAGAAAGGGAGAGCAGGACACAAGGACCATGACGACTTTATGTAAAGAGAGCAATTTGGCAAGCGTGTCACCCGGCACAAGTACTAGAGTTATTAAAAATATTCCTTGATCCCAGTGTCAGAAATAGACTGCTGAGCTGGATAGTCATATCAGACATAATGTTATGTATTATGAATTTATTTCTGTGTGCTGGGAAGGAGCAGAATTGGATTAGTTCCCTGCCCCGGGAAATAGCCATAGAGTAAGAAGTAATGAGATCAACGTTCACTGCTGAAATTCCCTGCAGCCCCCCAGGGCAGAGAACAATGGGAAGGAGTCTCTCATAGAGGAAGTGTGTGGGCCTCATCTTTGGGTACAAGGTGAATCTTTTCAAAATCAGGTGGCTGCTCTGGGACCTTCCGGGGTACAGAGCTGTCAGGTGGTGCATGGCTCTTAGTTTGGATTGCGTTCCCACATGCCTTTCTGAACCAATTATGCAAAATGAGATTCTCTTCTTGTATTAGAAGGCTATTAGCCATCTTTTCTTGATGATACAGAGCTTTGGAAAGCTTTTTTCCTTTAACCTCTTGAATTCTTTTACTCGCGGGCATTTCTGTGTCCTGAATCCTTTATTCACATCACTATTCCAGCTACTTTAAACCATATAACATAGCAGGTTCTTGACATTGAGGACTTAAAATTGTGAGTCATACTTTATGTATCACATCTCAGAGACCTTGATGTGTAGCTAGTTTTCTTCTTGTTATGAATTTGTGTGAATTTCTTTGTGATAGGAGGGCAGGAGTTGTTGGCAAGTCAGTGAGCCTGGTCACCTGCCCAGTCTTTGCGTATTATTATTATTTTTATTCACTTGTTCAACAAATATTTTTTGCATACCTATTATGCATCAATCCTTATTATAGATCTTCTGGGTGGAGGTATAATGATAAATAAAATGGTGCTTTGTTCCTATAGATTGTGCAGTCCTTTTTGAGAGGAATCTAGAGGAGTGGAAACAAAGAAGTATTTTAATTTCACATAGTGGTATTTTCCATGAAGAAAATAAAACAGTGATGTGAGGGAAAAGGGGAGGGAGATATTAGTAGGGAGAACCACATCTCTGACGCATTATTCACAGTAATCAAAAGGTGGAAGCATCCAAGTGTCTGTCTACAGTGGAATGAATAGATGATACGCAACGTATCCATGAGTTCAACATGATTCAACCACAAAATGTACTTCTGATGTGTGCTACGGCATATGAGCCTTTAAACATTACCCTAAGTGAAAGTAGCTAAGAGAAAAAGACAAATAAGCCTAACAGTTTGCTTACATGAAATACCTAGGAAACATAATCTATAGCAATAGAAAGTAGGTTAGATATTAGTAAGTCCTGGGGTGAGTGAATGGAAAGTTATTACTTAATGGACAAAGAGTTGTATTTTGGGATAATGAAAACATTTTGAGGAAGATTGTAGTTAGGGGTGTTCTACATTGTTAGTACACTGCTCGAGACTGGATTGTCCATTTAAAAAGGAACAAATGGTAAATTTTGTTATATAGATTTTACCAAGTTAAAAAACTGAGAAGGAAGACTTGGAATGACAAGAAAGCACTGGCCAGAGGAAGCTGAGGGAAGGAACCTTCCTACCAGCGAGAACAGTTGGTGCAAAAAGCATAATGAAGGAAGGACCTTACATTACTTTGGTTTTCTATTGTTCTGTGAGCAGCAACTCTCATGAAACAATGAAAATATGTTTCTCTATTAAAAAAAACTTCAGCAAGGAAGTTAACTGTCAGTGCTGGTAGTGGGAGTGAAGGGATCTGAAAGCAATGGTGAGCTTGGGGGTTTTAGGAGATCTTGGAACACTTTGCCAGGAAAGTGGAGTGTCTTCTGCAGTCACTGGTTTGCTGGTCTCTCACTAGGTTAGCAGAATCTTGACACCACCTGGGAGTGTTTTGTGTTAGGGTCTCCTCAACCTTGTCTACTTGTGGAACAGTGAGCTGAGGCTGACAGAATTAACTAGCAGGCAGGGGGAAAGAAGTCCAACCCTAGATCCACCAATAACTACTTGCTTACTTATGGATAAAGGGCTCAGTCTAAGTTGGTCCCAGTTTCCTGGTACATAAAATGTAGGTTTGGATGAGATTAAGGATCACGAATATATGGGTTCCCATTTTCTCTCACATCCCTAGCAGCAGGACCAGATGGTGGCATGCGGGCACCCTGGATCTAACTGGCTCTCAGCCAAACCAATATTCTTTATGAATTTATTTGTTCAATATTTACTTAGCTGGAGGGGAGGGATAGGTGGACATAAAATGATATTTGCTAAATTTATTTCAACAAGGTAAAGCAGAACCATAGATAAACTTCTGTAGAATATTCCCTTATGTGTATGTTCTTGTCCTTTTCTCTGGTTTTTACATCTGTCACACAAAAAGTCTACATCTGAGTGAGCCCTTGGGGAGTGAACTGCCATCAAACACAGCACCCAGCCCTTCCTGGTCTGCAGGGGATTCATTCCGAGAACTCGCGAATACCTACGACTGGGGATACGCCCTATAGGTACCATGTGTTTTTATATACATACATACCTAGGATAGAACTTAATTTATAAACTATGCATAGTAAAGATTGACAACAATAACTCATAAAATAGGTGAATTATACCACTATGCTGTAATAAAAGTAATGTGCATATGTTTTTTTCTTTTTCATTGGCCATGGGGCACTTTTGCATATACAGCTTAGATAAGTTGAAAAAAGGGATGATTCACATCTCAGGTGGGATGGTATGAGTTTTCATTCCACTACTCAGAAAAGAGATTTAAAACTTATGGATTGTTTATTTCTGGAATTTTCCATTAATAGTTTTGGACTTCAGTTGACTGTAGGTAATCAAAACCGTGTAAGAGAAAATCACAAAGCAGGAAGGGACTACTGTATTACAGCTGCCTAATTACATGAAAACAGTAAGTCACACACGAAATGTATCTGGGTTCTACTTTGCCTAAGAATCAGCATTTTTTGTTCCTTGCTATCGTCCTCTCATATTTAATGTCATGGATATTCTTCTGTGGGTAACCATTGGTCTTTTAGGTTATTTCTTTCTTCCATCCCAAGTTAGGGCTAACTTGAATTACAAACTTGAGAATAAACTTGAGAACACAGAAGATAGAAAAAGGAGGATAAAAATATCAGCTTGTATTACCTTAATACAAAGAGATTTATTAATCCCTGTCTTAGTTTCTTTTTTCTTATTGCTAAGAGAAAATACCTGACACCCAAAAGTGAAGGGAAGAAAGGTTTATTTAGCTTGTAGTTTGTAGAGGTTTCAATCCATAGATGGCTGGCTCCAAAGCATGGCAGAGGGTATCACAGAGGAGAAACAATTTCTGGCAGGCAGAAGGCAGCAAAAACAATGAAGTAGTAAGTGATAAGCAACAAAAGCAGCACTCTTTCTGCCCGTTATATTTTACCCAGGCTAGCACTGCCTCCTTGATGCCAGTGTCCCAACCCTACATCCCGCCATCACTGAAAAGCCCCGCCTATGACTGCATAAGGCTGTAGGGAGACATCTAGATACTTGCCATAAAAATCCCTATCTCACATATTTCATAAAATCAGGGACATCGTCATGGGTATGACTGCATATCTCCACCCCGCAGGCTAGGGTTTTCCCATTGGTAGGTGTTAAGGATTAAAAACTGTTGGTCAACTTAGCCCCAGCTGAATTAATTCAGTTGGTGTTGAGTAAAGATGGCCCACCTGAAGAAAGTTACCAGCATAAATAGAGACATGGAGAAGAAGAGCGAGGCGTTGTGGGTTCTTTCAAGAATTGCTGTTTCGAGCTGCTGGTTCTCCTGGAGGTGCTTGTCATGCTGGTTTCCCCAATATGGATTCGGCCATCATCATCGGAGGAGCTCGGGACCTCATCGGTGAGAGTGGCTGTGGTTCGCCTTGGGGGAGCCCTGCTCCTCACATTGTGCATCGCTTCCTGGCTCCAGAGGGGAGGCTGTGTGCTAGAGAAGCTGGTATGCTGGGCTTCCTGACCTGTGCCCAACTGTTCTCATCCTTGGGGGAGCACGGGACCTTGTTGCCGCTGAGGATGGTTGTGGTGCTCTTCAGGGCAGCCCCGCTTCTTCTTTTGAGCATGACTTCTCAGCTCCCGTGTAGAACCCTTGACCCACTGCATAGCTCCTTCACCCCGCTGACATAGACTTTCTAGTTCCACCGCTGACCTTTGGCTTTCCTGCCACAGAACCGTAAATAGACTGGCGTGAGTCCTCATTGTGGGCTCTTAGATTTCCAGTTGGATTTGTGGGAGGCATTGTCATGCATCTGAGTCTCTAGTTGGACTCTTGCAGGACATTGCTGTGGGATCCAGGCCCTTGGCTGAATATCCTGGGTCTTAGTGTTGTAGACAGATTTTCCTGCACTTTCTTGTGTTCAACTCTGGGTGACTATTATAAAGCAGTATTATAAACTCTGTGTCCTGTATGCAGTTGGTCTCCCTGTAACCCCTGACTACAATAGCAGGTGTGCTTAATCCATTATACAAAAGGCAGTAGAGGCAATCTATGCTGCTTTTTTACTATTTATTATTTTCTTTCATCTTTGAGAGGTGGGGGTAATACATTTTAGAGCTGGTTAATTTGAGGAGAGGCAGAGAGACAGAGAGAGACAGACAGAGACAGAGAGAAAGACACAAATAAGGGCTGAGTCTCATATGGTCAGTTACTCTCACAAATACACATTCTAGATAAGTTCTTATGCAGAGAAACTACTACAGAAAGTGACAAAGACTAGAAATGTTATTTTTATAGAAATTTTCATACAAGCATAAAATTCGTGAGGTGATTGGTTTGCTTAACAGTAACCAGAATTTTCTATCTGGAAGTATCTTCTCTTCCTCCTCCTCCTCCTCTTCCTCCTTCTCCTCTCTGTCTCTGTCTCTGTGTCTCTCAACTAAGTCCTTGATCTTGGTCTCAACTTATTAATTTTTCCAACTATATGACTAAAACCTTTTATAGTTAGCTTCCACTGAGCCAAACTCCCAGGCCTGATTTTCTGGAGGCAGGGTCGCAGTATGTACCTCAGACCGGCTTGCACTCTCGTTGTAGCCCAAGCCGGCCTCCAACTCACAACGCTCCGCCTACCTCAGCCTTCCGAGTGCTGGGATTAAAGGCGTGCGCCACCACACCCGGCTTCTAATACAACTTTGATCACTGTTTCTATTCTATTGGTTTTGATTAGTTCTCCTATTTATTATCATTTTTCTGGTGATTTTCAATTCTTTATCTTCAAAATATGTTTATTTTCACTTCCATTAATGATTACTTCTTCTACTATGACTTTATTTTCCTTCTAAAATGAATGTCTTCCACTCAGACTTTTGTCTCAAGCCTCAGATCCATACACAGTATTCAGCTGTCAACAGTGTTTCAAAAAGAAGCTCTTATCTTTTCCCCAGAATCTGTTCCTTCCCCTGAATTTAGGTGTAACTCTTAATTCATGTGGAGCTAAAAATCATATCCACTTTAGAGGGTTCATTGGCAAGATTAGGTGAGCGAATACAAGTAATTATTAGAAGTCAAGAAAAATAAGGACCTTAAAGTCTAATTACAGAATTTACAGTTGCTTAAAAACTATTTAGCACAGTTGTTATCCTGCGACTTCTTCACAATCCTATGTTACACTTGATGTTCACCTTTTTTTGTTGTTGTTGCTAAGAAAGGTTGCAAAGCAGAGAAATGCTGAAGTCTTTGTATATGTCTTAAAATATCTACATTGTTACTTGTATTCAATTTATTGTTTAGGGAGGTATAAAACTCCAGGTTAGCGGTAAGTTTTCCCTTCAAATGTTGAAGTCTTTGCCTCTTCCAGCATATTCCGGTATATAAGGTTTTTAATGAGAAGCTTGTTTTGTATCTGATTTCTTATCACTGGTATGTGTCCTATTAGTTTTTCATCTCTACACACATTTAGAAAATTTTCTTTATCTTCAGTGTTTTGAAATTTCAGAATGATGTGCCTTGCTTGACTTTTTGTCATTCATTGTGCAAAATATTTTGTGGGCTCTTTGAATCTGGACAATTGTGTCTTTCAGTTCTGCAAGTTGTTTTCCTATTTCCTTTGGTGCTTTTCTTTTCTTTCATTTCTTCACTCTTTGGAAATTCAGTTACCTGTATTTAGATACTGTAACTTCTACAAAAAATTCTTTTTGCTTGTCTGCGCCCTTTTCTAACTTGTGATTTTTTTGCTCCATTTTCAGAATATTTCCCTCAATTTTATATTCTACTTTTGAGTTTTTGGAAGAAAATGTTCTATTTTGTAAATGACTTTTTCCTTGGAAAGTTCTTTTTGAAAGCATGTAAAGTGTAGTTCATAGGGTCAGTATCTGCTTTCATTTCACTAGAGATAAAGATGTGAAGGTACAGATATTTCTTTTGTTTCTGGAGCTATGTATTATGCAAGTCCCTTATTTATATTTTTCCCTCTGTGCTATTTTTGTTTTTAGAAAACATAATTTTGATCTTAATTTGCGATGTCTAGTATGTTTTTAAAAATTTTTATTAGCACATCTTTGCAGTACATGTTTACATTCATCATGGGGAGTTGGTACCTGTGTTATGGTTGATACAATGTATCAACTTGAGAAGTTTAGAAGTTTAATTAAGCGACTCAGAAAGGAGCCAAGGTTCTGACTTTGTGAACATCCTCATCCTGTGTCAGAATAGGGCACAGAGATTTTGTAATTGCTACACCGACCCTCAAGGGTGGTAGACAGATTACAATATAAAGTAGGAAAACAGGCTTGCTCTTCCCCCTTTTGTTCTGGCTGATTTTTCTGGCTGCTGCCTTGAAGTGTTGCCCCTATGCCAGGCCACCCTGCTTTGGAGCCAGCTGATTATGGACTGAAACCTCCACAGTGAGCTAAATAAACCTTTCCTTACTTCATTTTGGGTGTCAGGTATTTTTGTCCCAGCAACAAGAGAAAAGTATAACATATCTCAATAATTTCATTTCTCCTTCCCATCCACTCTTCCTCTCCCTCTCTCCTCACAGTCATTTCTTGGTCTACTTCCCATTTGCAAAAGAACTATCTCCCTGTTTTCTACTACCGATCTTTTATTTTGTTTTTTAAATTATTTGTACTTGGGTTTCTCATACAGAAGAAACCATATCATATTTGAGCTTCTGTGTCTTATTCATTTCACTTAACATCATGGTCTCAAGGTAGATCCATTCATTTTTCCACAAATTATTGATTTATTCTTTTTTCTGGCAGAGTAGTACTCCAGTGTGTGTAAATATCACATTTTCTTTATTATTTTATCTGTTGATGGACACATGAGCCACTTCCTAGATTTAGCCATTATGAGTTGTGCTGCTATAAACAGAGCTATGCATCACTGTAATATGATGTCTTCAGCTCATGTGGAAAGATACTGAGAAAGGGAAGAGCTGGGTTGAATGGAATTTCTATTTGTATTTTTGGAGGAATCTCCAAACTGACTTCCACAGTGGTTGTATTAGTTTACATTCCCATCAATAATGTAAGAAGAATTCTTTTTCCTTTCAACTTTGCCAGCATTTATTATTATTTGATTTCTTGATAGGCATTCATTTTGAAATAAGGTGAATTCTGTGTTGCCTTAATTTGCATTTATCTACTGGTCAGAGATGCTAAACTTTTTTTTTTTTTCAGAAATTTAATGGTCATTTGTTCTTCTGAAAAGCATCTATTCACTTGCCCATTTTTAAATTAGGTCTTATTTTGGGGGAAGTTGATATTTTTTAGTACTTTGTACATTGTAGGTATTAGTTTCTGCCCAGGAGTAGCTGGCACAATTTTCACCCATTCTGCAGGCTATCTGTTTATTCTGTTAGTTGTTTCCTTTGCTATGAGGAAGGTTTTTAATTTGATATGATCCCATTTGTTAATTCATGTTATTTCTTGTGCATCTAGCCTTCTGTTTGGAAAGTCTTTGCCTATGTCTGTGTCTTCAAGAGTTTCACCTATTTAATCTTCCAGCAGATTAGTGTTTCTACTTTAATATTTAGATCTTTGATTCATTTAAGGACATGGTGAGAGATACGTATCTACATTCAATCTTTTGCATGTGGTTACCCAGTTCAGCAGCATCTTTTATTAAAGAGGCTGTCTTTCGTCCTGCATAAGTTTTTGGCCCCTTTGTCAAAGATCAAAACGTGCCAGGGTTTTTTTTTTCTGTACCCTTGATTTCATTTGATTGATCTGCATGTCTGTTTTGTGCCAGTGCCATGCTTTTTTTAATCACTGTAGCTTTGTGATACAACCTGAAATCCTGGACTGTGCTGCCTGCTGCCTTGCTCTTGCTGTCCAGAACTACTTTTGCTGTTTTAGATCTCCCTTGGTTCCCTGTGTGTTTTAGGATAGTTTTTCTCATTTTGTAAGAAATGCTGTTGGCATTTTGATTGGAATTACGTTAATTCCATTTGTCTGCTTTAGAAGGATAGTTGTTTTGACAACATTTGTTCCACTTACCTGTGAACAGAGAATGCCTTTTAGTTTTCTGATGTCCTCTTTGATCTTCTTTTTCAGAGATCTTCTTCTTCTTCACTACAGAGGTCACTCACTTCCTTAGTTAGGCTCTGTCCTCAGTAATGTTTCTTGAGGCCACTGTGAATAATTATTTTGCTGATATTTTCTTAGTAGGTTCATTATCCGTGTATAGGAAACCTATTGATCTACTACATTGCTGAATTGGTTTATTAGCTCTAGCTGTTTTTGGTGGAATTTTTTGAGTCTTCTGTGTGAAGGGTAACGTCATCTGTGGATAAGGATGGTTTGAATTCTTACTTCCCTGTACTCATTCCGTTACCGTTTTATTTCTTTTTCTAACCTGATCACGCTGGGTAAAGTTTCCATTACTGTTTTGAACAGGGGAAATGGTAGTGACATGATTGTCTCGTTTCTGATTTCAGAGGAAAAGCTTCCAGTTTTTATCTAATATGATGTTGGCTGTAGGCTTTTATCAGATCGAGATAAAGCTTTTGCATACCCCGTTTCTTCAGAGTTTTTGTTATGAATAGATGATTATATCAAAGGCCTTTTCTGTGCCTTTTGAGGTGAACTTATGATTTTTGTTTTGCTTCTGTTTAAGTGATGCATCACATTTCTTGATTTCTGTTTGTTTAACTATTCACGCATCCCTGGAGTGAACCCTGTTTGGTCCTAATGTGTGATCTTTTTAATGGCTTCTTGCATTCTCTTTGCCACTAACTACTTGAGGGTTTTTACTTCCATATTCATTGAAGAGATTGGGCTGTGATTTTTTTTGGTTGGATCTTTGTCTGATTTTAAAATCAAGGTAATGCTAGTTTTCAAGAATGAGTTTCACAGTAACTCTTCCATTTCAATTTCGTTGAAGATTTTGAGGAGTACTGACAGGTTTTTCCCAATTGGCAGATTTTTTATTACTCTATCAGTTTCATTACCTGTTACTGGATTATTCAGGGTTTTTATGTTTTCTTGGTTCAGTTTTGGTAATTCATATGTAACTAGGAATTTATCCATTTCTCTTGGATCTGCATTATTGGAGTACAGACCTCTGAAGTAGTTACTGATAATCATCTGGATTTCCATGGTATCTGTTGTATTTCCCCCCTTTTTGCTTCTAGTTGCATTGATATGAGTCTTTTCTTTCCTTCTTTTGGTAAGATTGGATAAGGTTTGTATATCTTGTTTGTTCTTTCAAAGAACCTGTTCTTTAATTCATTGATTCACTGCACTGTTCTTTTAAGTTTCAATTTCTCCTGTCATCCTTTTCATTTCCTTCCTTTTACCAGGTTCGGATTTAATCTGTTCTCGTTTTACTGGGATCTTGTGGTCTGTCATTAGGTTTCTCGAGCTTGCTCGAGTCTTGTAATGTGGGCATTCACTGCAGTGATCTTCCCCTGAGGACTGTTTTCATAGTGTCCCATCAGTCCTGGTATGTTGTGCTGTCACTATTGTTTGATTTTAGGAACTGTGCAACTACTTCCTTTATTTCTTCTGTGACCCACTGACTACTCAAGAATGCATTATTTAATGTCCAAGTGTTTGTAAAATTTCAGTGTTTTCTTTTGCCATTGATTTCTAGTTTCAGTGATCTGATAATATACATGAGGTAATTTCAATTATTTTGTATTTATTTAAGCAAGATTTATAGGGTAGTCTGTGGTCTATCATGGAGAAAGTTCTGTGTGCTGCTGAGAAGAATATATTTTGTTGCAGGGTAGAACACTTTGTAGATATCTATTGAGTCTATTTGTTTAAAGGTGTGACTCAACTCTGCTACTGCTTTGTTAATTTTTTGTGTCGGTCGTATGTAAGTTTGTAAAAGCGAGGTATTGAGGTCCCCAGTGTAATTGTGCTGATGTTCTATGGTCTTTCATGTCCAGTAATATTTGTTTTGTAAAGCTGAATGTGTTGGTATTCAGTGTATAATTATTTATGATTGTTAACTCTTCTTTGTAAATTTGCTTTTTTGTAAAAGCTTTTAAAAGCTTTTTGCCCGTGTGTTGGACTTCTTGGATTTTGCATATGATGTGTTAAGGAGTTCTTCTTTCCTGATCGTTGCTATTTAGGAATCTGTGTGTCCCTTTGCCGACATGTTGAATTCTTTTCCCACACTCAAAAAGCTTTCTGCTATGATTTCTGTAGATAGGTTTTTTAAAAATGCCATCGTTTTGTCTTTTGAGTGTTTCACTAATTCCCATTAATCTTAGGTTACTCTTATTTGTATGATTTAATGACTTTTGGCTCCATTTTCCATGCTTTTTTAAGGTATCTCTGAATATATGATCACTCATGACACGTGTCTTCTAGTTCTGACATTCTCTCCTCATGTTGGTCACTACTGCTGCACAACCTTTTGAAATAATTTTTTTATGCATTGGACTTTTGCTTGGTACCTTTTCATGGGCTCTAATTCTTTGCTAAACTGGTCATTTATGATTTCTATAGTTTTGTTTAGCTCAACTGGTTTTGTAGTAGCATAGTCTTTAAGCTCACTAAGCATTTTATTAACCTCATTTTCTGTTTAGTTACGTCATCTTTGAGCTCACTGAACACTTTATTGATCTTTTTTGGTTGTCGTTTCCTCTCTTATAACTTCATATAATTCAGTCATTTGGCCTTTGATGTCTCATCTCCGAAGTCCTGTGGATCAGCTTTGGGGAAGTAGTGAGTTTATGGAAGGATCTTGTTTTCACTTTTTTTGTGTGCTAGGGTTTGTGGGTTGATGATAGTGGATTGACTTTTTGCTAATATAGTGATTTCTTGAGTTAGGGTTCCTTGCCAGTGGTGTGATCTGGGCATGGCTAAGTATAGGTCTTTTCCTCTGTCACAAGATCTGATCATATCCATTAATTTGGGGATGGGTGGGTGCAGTGTAATTGGCCCAGAAATAGAGTGAGTCACTGCTGTAGTAAGTCGTAGTTTGTTTTCACACTCGCGTGTGTGTGTGAATGCTCAGTCGTGCCATGCCTTTTCTGTGGGCGTGGCTGGTCAGTTGTTTCTGCCCCATGAATATCTTCACTCCAGCTACTCCGTTTCCATGCCCCTCTCCGTGCCCCGAGTCACTGCCATCTTCGCCTAGCTTTGTAGCCAGTGGGCTTGTGAGACGGTCAGCCCCTTGGGCTCCAGAAGCCCCTTTGCTTGTGTACCCCAGGCTCTGGCAGCTGGCCAAGCTGAGGCAGATCCCTGATGACACTGTTGAATGGGAAAACTAAACAGACAGCTGAGCTCTGCTGTGGGTGTGGGTAGTGGGGCAGGGGGTCAGTCAGTCTGCTGGACTTAATATCAGCGTATTCAGACCCAGCCTCCTCTTAAAAACGCATGGGCCTTGCCTTGCTCCTCACCACAGAGGGCAGGATCATTTAAGTCTCCCCATCCTGACGTCCCTACTGGGTACACTTTTCAGGGTCTATGTCTAGCCATGGCCTCTCCATAACACAGTCACTGTGTTAAGACGACTGCAGAAACTCTGAAGTGTAGTTGTTTTGTGCCTTCTGAATCACAGAGTAGTTCAGTTTTAAACAACCCCTTCGCAAGATGGCTCCTGATTAATTACTCTCATACACGGCAGGCACTGTGCTGGATTTCACCTTCAACTCTGGTCTGTCGTGCAGGAGGAGTTACTTTTATGCTGTTTTTGTACTTTATGGCACTTTAATAACTGTGGGTCTCTGGTGCTGCCAACCCCTCGAGGCTTACCTTGTGTTTGCAGAGACGGGTTCACTTCCTGGGAGCTGGGGTTAGTGTCATACACGGCTTTGTTCTTTTCTACATTGCCTTCAGTTTCTCCAGTTTCTCTGTGATTTCTAATTTACTAGTTGCCTTTTTCTTAATTCCCAGAAATGTCTTCCTTTTCTCTTTGCTAGGTCGTTATTTTCCAGGTCTTGTAAACTCAGGTCCTGGATTGACTGTGATATGCTGCCTAATTTTATGCCAACATTTTCTTTTTAGACACTCTGTGTTTCTATTAGAAGTTTTTCTCAAATGTTTGCCTATCCTTCCCTGGCTATTCTTTTGTTCAGTAAAACATACAGAACACAAAATTCACCATGTTAACCATTTGTGAGCATACAATTCAGTAGTATTAAATATATTTACATCTTTAGGCAACCGTAACACCATCTGTCTCTAGAACCTTTTCACCATTCCACACTGAAACACTGTGCTATCTCTTAAACATCCTTGAGCACAGACACCATATAGCATATACATATTGTGTAACTTCTTTGGTAACCATCGTGGGAATAATGAAACAATAGTTTCCTTTGGGGATGCTTATACAGAATGAAGTAGCATGGGAGGCTGAGATTTGAGAGAACAGTGTTCAGAGAAGCTGGGACTCTTTCTTGGGGTCTCTACTCTCAGTGTCTTCTGTTTGAAGATTCTCTGCATTAGCTCTTTCATGGAGCAAAGCCCTAGTTCTGTAAGTTTCATATGAAAAATTATGTTTTTATAATTTTTATTTAAATGATCTTTTATTTTCTTTTAAATTAGGGGTAAATTCTGTTACAGCCTTCTCACGTATAGTGTCCTGGAATCATTATGTTGACTCTAGTTTTTGAGTAAAGCCTAGAGATGTGGACAGAAGGAGAAAAGCCTGAGCAGCTGGTGTCTGCCTCAGCTTCTTCCGGCACCATCTCAGAGCCACCAGAGAAGGGGAAGGAGCCACTGCCATTCCCCACACCGCCCCGGCGCAGGCCTGGGCCATGATATGCAGATACGGAGGGCCTTTTGCACTGGCTTCTGAATCAGGTTTTTCCTTCTAATTTCCCTTTTCTGCTGCTAAGGAATTTATGTAAAATCAATGCGTGTCTACTTAAATTCTACTTCCATTGATGTTATTGGTATTCATTTATTGACTTCACGAGTTCCTAGATGGATTATGTAAAACTTGGTACTTTCCTGAAGTCTTGCACTTGCATCAGCATAACACCATCTGCCATCCTTAGAGCGCACTGGCTGTGGTTGTGCCTCAGGAATTGGTTGATGTCCTATGCACTAGATTTGCATAAGCCTCTGCTAATGAGTATAAGATGGCTACCAGGACGGGCTATTACAGAGAGTGATTATTAAACCTACAGAAGCGCAATGGTTTTGTCTGCGCACAAGATTAAAACCAACTCTGCAGACAGGCAGAAAAAATTTTGACCTTGTCTCTGCCCCTTCCTCCTTCATCACCGACTAGAAATCTAACATTTCATCAAAGGAAGTTGTTTTTTCCTCTCGGATTTTCATGGATATGTATTTTACTTCTGTTGGTTGAATGCTTATGGGGCAAATAACTGTGTCATATGGTATATGGACTTTCACAGTTCTTTCTACATTTATCTCTAGTCATTTTATCGTAGTACTATCATAAATAGGATTTGTCTCCTCATTCCACTTTCTAAATGCTTATTTCTGGTTCACAAGAAAGAGAAAATCATATGTAAAATATTTGGTAGAATCTTTGTTACTCCCTTTAGTTGGTTCTTTCTTACTGTCTTTTATTTTACCCAGCTAATACATGAGTAATTTCACCAAAAAAGAAACATTAAATAGATTAGAAAGTAACATGTAAATACCTCTTCCTTTCAGCCTGCCTGTCTCTTTCTTCCTGAGAGACCGAATGGGAGCAACCTAATGAGTTCCTTGCAGATCTCTGGGTAAGTTTTTAAATATATGGCTTTGCAGTGTGAATGCCACCTAGATATTGTGGATTGCTGTAATTATCACAATAGTTGATTAGCAGAAGACAGCAAAATATCTTGTTCTAACAAAAAAAGGGAATATCATAATTTTATGGCAGCTAGAAGTTGACAACTTTGAGAGACACCTACATTTTGTAAATTGCATGAAGATCTCATGCATTTAATATTTACAAAATACACAGATACATTTTTATGCAAATATTCACAAATCTTTTAAGAAATAAAGGGGTTCATGCAGTGTTTGTTGTCCTGTGACTTCTTTTTTCAGTTCTCACTAAACATTAACTATTGTTGCATGGTAATAAACACTGTTTTGTCGCATTTTTCTCAATGCTGCATATAAAGTTAATAATAGCTATGTATTAAAACTTAGTTTTCAAATGTTCATTATTTCAAAGATTCTTAAATGGTTCATTTTGGTATTCATATATATTTCATGATTCTCCTTTACCTCTTTTATCAGTATGTGTTTGTGGTACATAATGTTTACATTCCTTGTGTGGAGTTGGTACATGTACACAACATGTCTTAATTTCTTTTTTCACCCCTTTTCCCTCTCTTTCCCCCTCCCTCCATGTCTCGATCCCCTTCCTATTTCAGAAACATTTATCTCCTTACTCCCTATTATTTTTTTATGTTGCTCTTTATTTATATTTTGGGTTTCTCATATAAGAGAAATCATGTGATATTTAAGCTTGTGTTTCTGATTCATTTAACTTAACATCGTGGTCTCAAGATGCATACATTTCCCTACAAATTACTCAAGTTTATATGTCTTTATGGCAGAGTAGTAGTCAGGAGTTCTTAAAAGAAGAATTTCTGAATTTAAAGATATGTCCATTTACGATTATTTACAAATCATTTTTACCTCCAATGAGCTTAACAAAGTACATTTCCATCAGCAAGAAAATATCCATTTCCATCCATTTTCAAGAATGAAGACATTATTTATCATGCTTCCCTTTTGTAAGATATTACCCTTTTTTGAATTTCCTTTTTTTAACTAAAATTTATTTACACTTTATTAGTACATATCTGCAGTACAGAATGATCACAGTTGTCGTGGGGAGTTGGTACACGTACACAATGCATCTTAATTTTTTCTCTCTCTTTCTTTGTTCATTTTCTATTCCTTGCCATTCCCCTTCCTTCCTGCTCCTTTCAGTGAGGACCAACAATTGGAAGGATATTACGATTTTAACTTTTGACCAGTGATTTTGCATCAATGTTTTAATTTACATTTTACTTATTAATTGTGAGAATGATCATATTTTTATGATTTTTGGCCATTACTTATATTTTACTTCATGAATGTCCGTTTCCTATTTTCTACTTTTTGTTTTGCCTGTTTCTTACTGATCTGTGGGAACCCTTATGTACTTGTATAATAATGTTAAATGCACTGGGTTGCAAATCGTTTCCTGTCTGTTGTTCAGTACTTTTTTGTGTGTAGAAAACTCATTTTTAAAATTATAATTAAATTAATTCTGTTTGTTATGCTCAAAATTTCCTTTTAATCTGATCCAAAGAGGGCCTTTCTAAATTCAAAGTTACAAAAGCAAGCATTTTGAACATATTGTCTTTGATTAAACTCATAATCTACCTGGAACTTATTTTTTGTGAGTGGCGTGAGACAGGCATCCAATTTATTTTTCCTTAGTGGATTCCTAATTCATGCATGCAAAAAGTATTTCCAGAGTGTTTCCCATGTCCTGGGAACTGGGTCAGCAGCTATGAAAACAGCAGTGAACCCGTAACGAGTCCTGTTCTCATGAGGCTTACTTCCTAATAGGGAGACACAGGGCATCAACAAGTGAACAATTGCAAGATACTGATTTTCTGAATTAAATGTTTAGTAGGAAATAAGCTCTTATACTGGAGAATAACTACCCTTGGTTGTTTGAGAAAGTTCTCTTTGAAGAAGTGACATTTGAGCTAATCTGAAGGATAAGAAAAAAACTGGCTGGTGGAAGCCTTGAGTCTCTGACTTACAGCCAATGCTGGAGGCATACGCAGAAAAATTGAAACAGTCTAAATTTTTCCAAACTGTTATTTTTGAAACAGGGTCTTTCTGTGTAGCCCAGGCTGGACTCAAACTTGCAGTGATCTTTCTGCCTTCAGCCTCCTGAGTGCTGAGACTATAGGCAGGTGCCACCATGCCCTGCTCTAAAGCATTTTTATAAGATGAAGACAGGAATAACATGAGTTGAGGCAGTGGTAGGCTTTTCTTCATCCAGTTCCATTTGCTGTGTGAGAGCAATTGTTTATCAATCAACCTCAGTTTTGAAGATTGTGGGTTTCCAACTTCTTTCAATCTTTGTGAGAACTTGAATAACAATATTTTTAAAAAATTTAAAACTTTTATTTATACATAACAGTTGAATGTAGGTAGGAGTATACGGTGACATTTCAATACATGTATATGCCATGTAGTGATCAGGGTAATTGGCGTATCCATCGCCTCAATCGTTTATAATTTCTTTGTGTTGGAAGCATTCACTATACTCTCTAACAGCTATTTTGAAATACACATTTAATTGTTATCAACCATAGTCATTCTGCTGCAGAATTTTTCAAATTATTCCTCTTATCCAACTGTACCCCTGTATTCACTTACCATCTTCTCTCCTTCTTCCCTTTGCCCCACCCCTTACCAGCCTCTGGTAGCCACTATTTTATTCCCTATATTTATGGGCTCTACTTTTTAAGCATCCATATGTGAACATGAAATACTTGTTGACTAGCAATCTTAAAATGATTTCATTGGGACCCTCTGTTTGACATCATTCTGGGCAACAAATTGTAACTGGATTTTGTAAACTACTGAGTCACAATGACTTTCACAGAATATTCACTGCCAAGTACTTACTGCACAAGTATTGCATTTTGCTAAAGACAGAACAATTGGAAATTATTAAACAGAATATGTTAAGACAAAACCAGAATATAAGTCCAACCTGCTGCCACACATTGCAACTCCACCGTTGTTTATAATGATTTTATCTGGTGTCTTCCTGTTTCTCTAGGTGAATATATTATTCAGAAAGTAAATGGGGCTGATTTCAATACAAGAATGAATAGTTGAGGCTCCAACTTTCTATGCTATGGGGCATGGCTGTAAAAGTTTTACTCGGAAGGATTTTTTTTTTCTTTTGGGGCACCAGGGATTGAACTCACAACTTCACGCCTGCCAGACAGGCACTTAAGCCATTGAGCTAAACTCCTGGCCCTAGTGTTTTTGAGGCAGGGTCGCACTGTGTAGCTCAGGCCGGCCTTGCACTCACATTGTAGCCCAAGCCAGCCTCGATCTCACAACGCTCCTCCTACCTCAGCTTCCCGAGTGCTGGGATTAAAGGAGTGCGCCACCACGCCCGGCTCTGAAGGCTTTTAAAAGCAGATGCTATCTACTATCTGCACGGATTATAAACAGTGAGAGTGAAGCTTTCCTAAAATGTTCAATCTTGAGAAACATAAATTCGAATTTCCTTTATGAAATGAAGCAATGGAGGCTGTCAAGTTAGATTGAGAACTTTATCTAATTTTAAAGTTTGGGAAAGTATGGCCTAAGTAGTCAAATGTTTTGTTAATGAAGTTCTTATAGAGCATAGCCATGCTCATTTGATTGCATATTTTCCTAGACTGCTTTTTCAGGGTAGAGTAGCTACTGCACAAACTGGGTGGTAGACAAAGGCAACGTTATTATACTGTTCTCCTCTTTTTTGGTACTGGGGATTGAACACAGGGATTTTGCACTGAGCTAAATTCCCATTATTCATTGTTATTATTTTTGAATCATGGTCTCACTAAGTTGTCCAAACTGCTCTCAGACTTGCAATCCTCCTGCCTCAGCCTCCCAGAGTGGTGAGATTATAGGCATGAGCCACAATTTCAGCCTTTGAGAAGTTTCTTGATTTCTGCCATGTCACCTGATATGGAGAGTTCAGTATAATGCTTGGCACATAGTAGGTGTTCTATATGCAGTGATACACTTTGAATTAAAGTATTTACAGTATTCAGGCAATGAAGAGATCTATTTTGGTCTTCCTCATTTAACAGATGGAGCATTAATTTAAAGGTAAAACATTTTAAATTCTTTCATCATTCATTCATTCATTCATTTATTCTCATTCTTGGAGACTGACCTCCAGCAGCAATTGGCCATTTGCTAGTGGGACTCTATAATAAACGAGCATGGTCACCGTTACCCATCAAACTGTTTTCCATTTCCTGGTTTTCCACACTGGTCTGTGATACACTTATAGGTAAAGATATTTTCTTTGCATTTATAATTCTACTAATCTAGATTTTAGACTTGCTATACTTAAGGGAGAGGATCTCAATATGTTCTCCTTCAGTAAGATAACCAAAATGATCCGATGAGACAAGATCAGGACTTACTAGTGCAGAGATCAAATGCCCAAACCAGTCCTAGCCTTTAACTCACACTCAATAATATTGGTCTCTTCCATTATTTATTTCTTAATAGATCTATTTATTTTACTAATGCTAAGGCAGACAGAAGCTATGTGTGCTCAGGGCACTCACAGATGAATTTATTTCCTCTTGACACAGAATTTCTGGAGCTGGGTAAAGGATTTTGCTCATTCATGTTTCCCCACTCCAGAAGGCCAAAGATCTACAGGATCCTTTTTGAAGGTGACTTCTTTGCTCTTTCTCTAAATGCCCAAGCTACACAGGCTCTAATCTCTCAGGTTTCTAATTGAGGGCCAAACTGCTCCAAGTACATACAGCCCAGATGCCCCATGCAGTGCATAAAATTTTGATGTGTGCAATAAAACTTGTCTTGCTTAATGCATTCGGCCCTTTGTCCACAGGAGCTAATATCCTTTTGGGAAATGCTGTGATTTAGACTGAAGGGGAGGTTGAAGGGGGAATGTAGAACTCTTACCATATAACCCCCTATCTCCAACCACTTAATAACTTGGCTAAAAGCCACAATCAATACAGAGCCATCAGCCAAGCTCCAGCCCCTCACCGCCTTCCCAATCAATCAGCAAGATTTAGTAAGCCACCAGTCAGAATCTATGTCACTTAAAAAGTGTGGATTCCTGTACCAGTCCTACAGAGACTGATTAATTTTGCCTGGGCTCTTTGATTAGCTTCCATTTGGAAAATAGTAGCTATTGATAGAGTTCCTGCTGTTAGACCTTCCAAATGTATCCCCAGGACAAGCATACATTTAGCATATGACCCATTCTCCCATACATTTTTCTTACCCAACATAACTCTTCTGTCCATTAATAGTACATTTTTGTTATGGAGTTGTGGTTGAGAGAAAGAGAATTATTGGAATTTTTATAATGTGCCATATTTTTGTATTCATCCTTTTTGCATTTAATTTTACACAAGGCACATTTTAATTTTTATTTATTAGGTAGTTATAACTGCTTCACTTTTCATATTAGGAAACCTGAGGTACAGCTGCCCTTTTCCTCAGCAACAGTCAAGAGTAAGCCCTGTCCAGTGGGCCTAAGATCTGAGCTTCCCAGGAAGTTATTCACATTGACCAAGACTGGGAAGGAATCTGTGCTCGCAGGCATAAGACAGCTTTTGCAAACCACTTTTCCAGCATCCAAATCCAGAGTTAGCCTTGATATTTACTCTCCTTGGCACTCGAACACTTTTGGCCCCATTACTAATAATTGCCTTATATCCTTCACAGCAAATCTCAGTCCTCTCTTTATCTTAGTTTATGTCAACTGACTGAGACGGGAAACAGGTAGATAGACGCTGTGGGGAGGGGAGGGGGGCTGGGAATGGGGCCAGACGGGAGGCAGGGGAAGGAAAGAGGAGGTGAGAGGGACCAAGCTGCGACACGTACATGTACCAATGTCCCATGCTGATCATATTCATTATGTATCACAAACATAGCAACAAAAAATTAAAAATCAATTTGATGGTCAGTCATTCTTTTTATTTCTTTGCCTGTGTCATCGATCCTTCTGTGCATGCCCTTTTGTTTCACTCCCCTGCTCCACGCCTGTGCCCATGCAGTCAAAGAAGGCTGGAAGGAAAAAA
Organism: Dasyprocta punctata; assembly: GCA_004363535.1. Classification (NCBI taxonomy): domain Eukaryota; kingdom Metazoa; phylum Chordata; class Mammalia; order Rodentia; family Dasyproctidae; genus Dasyprocta; species Dasyprocta punctata. The sequence goes on from RJWM01009272.1 coordinate 46,642, forward strand.
AGAATGAAATCAAGCTGATTCTAGACTTAACGCAATCAGCAGTAATACTGTACCTCCTCAACTCATTCACTATCCTGTCCTCAGTGACTACTTCATAACTTTTCCTCTCATCTCCAAATCTCTGCCAAATCTCTTGAGTCATTCTCACTCGCACCTGATGACCTTGCTGCTTATAGCCCCGGAAAAACGACGCGGTCCGAGGAGGACTTCCTCCAGTCCTGCCGACACAGTCCGAGGAGGACTTCCTCCAGTCCTGCCGCCGCGGTCCGAGGAGGACTTCCTCCAGTCCCGCCGACGCGGTCCGAGGAGGACTTCCTCCAGTCCCGCCGCAGAACGCACTGACACACCTACCTCTGCGCCACACGCTCTGCCTTCTGGCCCGCTTTTTGATAAACTGCCTGTGCTCCCATAAACAAGGCAATTCTGCCGTTGTATTTTCTTTCTGTCCCTTTCCTTCTACTCCATGATTTCACATCAGCAATTCTTCTTGCTGTCTTTTTCTAAGACTATATTTTAATAGAACAACTTTTTTCTTTTCAGTGGCTCTGAGGATTGAATCTAGGGATGTTCTATCACAGAACTACTTCGCCAGTCCTTTGTATATTTCATTTGGAGACAAGGTCTTTCTAAGTTGCCCAAGTTTGCCTGGAGCTTTTTATCTTCCTGCCTCAGTCTCCCAGGAAGCTAGGATCCCAGGATGTACCACAGCACCCAGGTCTCCCTGCTATCTTTTATAGTATCAATTTTCCTTCTCTCCAGATACAGCCCTTGTCCCATCTTAAAAGCAAAAGCTTTTATTGGTAACACTTCCCTATCGGCTACCACCTATTTTCTTTGCTCCCTTTTGGATCTGGCAGTTGTCTTGACCAGATCATATCTGATGGAATGATTGAGGGACGAAGCCTCGTTGAAACTGGTTTAAGAGACGGAAAGAGACTAGAAACTGCAGGCAGTGAGTCTAGACTACTCTTTCAAGGACTTTGCTACAAGGATGGGATAGCAGATCATTTTTATACACAGTCTAGTTATTTTAAATTTGGCCAGTTAAAGTTACAGGAAGAGAACCTGGGAGAAGTGGGTTTCCATTTATCTGATGCTCATTAGATGCCGGCATTTTCACAGGCCTGGGAGGCAGGCGGCTGCAGAGGGATACAGAAGGCTCTGAAAGCATCCTAGCCAGGAGCGGGGAGAGAAGTGGCCAGAGTGGGTGAGGACGGTGAGCACTTGATTCCGCACTAGCAACCGGACAAGGACTTTGCCTGCATTTGTCTGACCTTAGGCTTCGACTTGCAGATCCTTGCAACTTTCCTTCCTCATGTCTCACGTGGTTCCTTTTTAACTTCATCTAAGCTGAGCAACACCTTCTAAAGACCAGTGGGGATTCAGCGAAGGGTGGAATTGGCTCTGTGTTGAGACAGAGCAACACCCTTCACTTAGCCCTTGGGACTGCAATCTTGGATCTTAACAGTCAAATTGACTGTTTCTTTCTGCTTATATCATATGAGAGAACAACCAGCCAACTCTGTCTGCTCCCAAGTCTTGTTTCTTGAATTCCTTGATGTTCTTCTTCCCTAAAAGGGGTGAGATCAGCTCTCTGGTGTCCTGGCTTTCAACTGTACTCCTGCTGCAAGTGTACTTATAATGTCACACCAAAACTGCATCCTGACTTTAACTCTCTTCTCTCTTTCCAGAAAATATATTGCATTATAACTGTCCAAGAGTGGGGCAATTCCAAGGCTAACTCTGGTATTGTTTTGGTTTAATTTTAAAAGGAAATTACTTGCAAATATTGATATTCTAACCACCACTAGTAACATATTACTAGAAGTCTGCTGCAGAAGGATCAGTCTCTTCCTGCAGTTAACGTGTTGTACAAACTAAAGTGCAAGCAGGAGTTCAACAAACTGCTTAACTGAGCAAAAGGGGAGTTTAGTGGTGAGAACCCAAGGCATGAATGCCGCAGCGGGCTGGCTGTTATCATTGAAAGCTCTGAAAGGTTTGCCATCGCTTGGCCAAATGGAGACTGGCAAAACTGAGACCGTGTGTCAGTCTGCAGGGGCAGAAAGTCACTTTCTTCCAAGTGACTCCCATCAGTGATTGCTCAGATGATGCACCTTGTAACTTTTCAAGAGAAGCTGGAAATCCAGATTTTGAGAGAAACATGATTTTAAAATATTAAAAACTCATAAAAAATCTTCGAAAATGCTGTGTGTAACCAACAAAACCCAACTGTAACGTGAGTTCTGCTCATGGGCAGGTATCTTGCCAACTCTGCTGTCACACCTGTAAGTCTTCATTTCTACACCACCCTTTGTCCTGTCTCTCCAGCTCTGGGTGTCTACTTGGGATCCCAGCCAACTTCTCGGGTCAGCATTTCAGCACTGTCTCCTCCACCCAAGCTTCCATCTCACTCTGGCATAGCTGGGAATAAGGTGCCACTATTGCCAGGAGGTGAAAAGAAGTAGCAAGGACAAAGTTGGTGCTTTTCACAGTTAACACCCTAACGGGTCAGATGCCAGTGAAAAACAGCAGAAGATTCACAGTGACATTTCTAAAGCATGGAGAAATCAGTGAGAAGCTTGTGAAGCTAATTCTGTGAGCTTTAGCATTCTCTTAATGGGGATATAGTGTTGATGACTTTGCTGAGAAGCTGGGTCTCGGGCTTTAAACTGAACTTCCACAAATCAGAGAATAGTCTCTAAAATCGCTGGCTTCAGTTCTGTGGTGGCACACTGTAGGGATTCAAAAACACTGATGAATGCACAGAAGACAGAAAGAAAGGGGAAGGGAGGCAAGAGAGGAAAGGGAAGAGGGGAGGAAGGAGTTAAGAAAACTGGGAAGGGGGCTGTGGAAGTGGACCCTGTAGATGAAGCTACATCAGGTGCGTGATGAAGTCCGTTTCATTTTGGTGGAGACTGGAGGATGTTGAATACTGGGTCAGGCTAACAGAAAAAAGAGGGGCAGGAAGGCCTCTAGAATTTTTTCTTTTTTCTTACCAGCAGACAATGAAGCAGTTTTCTTTTTTCCTTCTGTTAAAATTCAAAGCCTTCCCTCCTATCTGGAGAGAAATAGTTTTAGTACTGTGGCAGTTTCAGTTTTGAGCCAGAGAAGTCATTTAAGGGAAACATGAAACGTTTCTTTAAGAATGACCATATAATTTAAAACCCAAATGACTACATTAAGGGTTTAGTTAATATTGTTCCTGCATTGAAACAGGGGAAAAGAAGCAGAGCCAGTGGCATGCAGTCATACTGAAAAGAGACCCAGAGGGTGCTGCGGAGTTGGCTTTCTCTTTCCTGCCTTGAGAGTTGGGTCTGAGCGCTTTAGGAGGTGCCCGGGGCTGAATGAATAGAAGGTACGTGTTTCCCTGGCTACTAAACTCAAGCACAGTGCAGAGTAAGCTCTCTCTCTCTGCCTCTCATTAGTGGGCACATCATTCCTAGAAATACTAACAGCATGACTTTTTAGCAACTCTATTGTCCCCTCTACATCTAGAGGAGTGACTGCCGTCATGTCCTAGGAAGGCATGTATTAAGTTTTTTCCATTGTTTATGCAAACCCCTCAGCAATTTGCTTTTGCTACACAACCAGCAAACCTGTTGGGGGCATCTTCCATGTACCTCTAAAATAGTCCACTGCCTAGACCACAAAGAACATAAGGCTTGCTGTAGAAGGCAACTTGTTTCTTGCCAGAATTTCTTCTCTGGGGGATGAGGAGTTGACACACCTAATTGCTAAGACCCTAGGAAGGACCTTCGTCTGTGCGGCTCATCGCCTGCTTGCTTCTTGATTGGATCCTGATCGTGTGTGCCCTCCTTTTCTCGTGTAGCCCATGCCATGCCTGCCTTCCAGCCTGGGGTGTGTAGGAGGCGGGGAGGGGTAGTACTGACCTGAAGTTGAATGGGATGTAGTTTCTGTTGCATGAGTAAGAGGTAATTATGGAATAAGGAGTAAGCTTATTTCCCTCACATGACTTACCACTGATAAAGGTAATGTTGTGTTTTTCACCTGATTTTTGTCTCAGTTGATTCCAATCTTGAAACAGAAAGTGGTGTTATCCTTGGCACCTCTCTACCTTCTGTCTCTGAGGAAGTCACAGTGTATTCAGGAAGATAAATCCGTACACTGGTGATCAGCCAGTGATAAGGGTGGTAACTGTAAAGTGCTTGGTAGCCCACACATACTACATCTACCCAGGGAAGGCTGGGATTAATAGCAGCTAGCTGTAGGTAGTAAAATATAGGCAGCCAGTGTGGTTGGGATATATGGTGGCAGGAGAGAGCGGGAGGACGTAATACTGCAGAGATGTGCAGAGAGCAGGCAATTGAGGACTTTATAGTCCTCAGTTCAGACTTTGTGGAGAAGTCTGAATTTTATCTTGAGAACAGTGGGAGCCTCTGTGAGGTTTTTAAGGAAGGGAGTAAAGTAGTGAAATGATCAGTTTTAGAAAAATTGCTCTAACTTGATACAGGGATGAGGTTGGAGGGAGGCAGGTTTGGAAAGCAAAAATGTTTTAGAAGAATATTACATTTATTCAAGGTGAGACCACTGTAGCTTGAGCTAGCATACTTGCATTGGCAAAAGCGGTTGTATTTAAGAAACATTTGACAGGTAAAATTGAGAGGAGTTGGCAGGTAGTTAATTAGGTAGGGTCCATCAGGGAAAGGAGCCCTTGATGACGCCCAGGCTTCTGCCTTCGTGTTGGGAAGATGGTATTCCTTTCATGGAAGTAGGGAACTTGGAAAGAAAAAAATTTTTTGAGTGGAAGATGGTGATTTCTACTTTACACTACTGAATGGAGATGTTAAGGGATAATCCAAGAAAGTGTCGGGTGTGCATTTTAGGGAGAGACTTGGAATGGAGGCAATGAATGTAGTTGTCAGCCTATGCAAGACAGGTAGAATGGGAGGAGAACGGTGTGGAGGACAGAACTGCCAGGAACACGGGGAACACAGCATTTAGGCAGAGTAAAAGTAAGCAACAGAGAAAAAGGATGGTCAAGGAAGTAGAAAGAAAACCAGGAAAGAATACTCCATTTGGTCTATAAGGAGAAAGGGGATTCATGAAAGGGTTCTTGGCAAGTATTGAGGGATTATTTGCACTTTGAGGTTTGTTGGAGGTATGATCTGGCTTTGACATGCATCTTCTTAATGAGTCAACTCAACTCAACTCTATGACATTTCTTTATGACTTTCCTTCTTCCATGCTCAGCCTTTATTTAGGCCATTGCTGAAGTAGCACTGGTCAATTATGGGCAGATGGTAAAAGCACCCAAGTAACAATTTTAGGACATGTCTAGTGACCTTTTATTAACTGCAAAATAAACCAGTTTCCATGACCCCACAGCTCAGGGACTGCTGGGCTGGTCTTTCTGTGTGGTGAGCAGTGCTCCCGTCTGTCTTCCCTGAAGGTGTTCCATTCCCCTCTGCGCCTTATCCCGCCAGGCACTGGAAATCAGAACGCCTGGGGAGCTGGCAAACACTGCAGAAGGCCTGGATTCCACTCTGGTCCCTCTGTGTAAGAATCTCCGGTGGTGGAACCCGGCAGTGACCTTTCAAAATGCTGCCTGGGAGTTTCTCATGGGCAGTCAGAACTGTGAACTACCGGTCGAGACAGGCTTGAATGCAGGAGTCATTAACCTTCACTGAGCTAAACAACCAACCTTCCACGAAGCAAAAATTCTGCTAATTTGGAGCGGTTGTCAATAGTGTTACAGAAAGTGATTTTCTCTCACCCTGAGTCTTAAAGCTGTAGAATAAGATGAATCATCCTTTACGGAAGTGGAAAAACTCGGGGAGGACTGGGACAATGATGTCTGGGCTCTTTTGCTGGGCTCCCCTCGGCCTCTGGCTGTGTGGGCAGTATGCCCCCCTACAAATGGCAGTAATGCTACCTGAAGAGCCAAGATAGAGATTTTAGCTAAGTCTCAAGAGATTTGGTTGAGCTATTACACGCCACTATGAAGTTTCTTTTGGGCAAATTTTCCAGGGCTACCTGCACTCCGGCTCTCATGTTCCTGGACTGGTTTTCATCTGGACAGAAGTCGAAGGTGACGGGCTGGGAGCTGGAAACCTGCTTTAATCATGATGAGTTGTGTTACACTAGGAGAAGACTTTGAAATTAAGCACTGCCCTGTATAGCCTAAGCAATTCTAAATTCCATTGAATTAAAGAATCATTATGCTCTGCTAATAGTCTGGTCTCTCATCTAAGCCCTACAATCACTCAGAAGTGTGGATCAGACGTTTGTCTTGATTTTTTCTTCTTGCATGGAATGAGGCTGGAATGTCTGCCCTCCAGCCCCACGGGGACTTGTCCAGGCGGGTATGCAGCCCATGGCCGGTGCCTCAGGCCTCGCAGGATAAGAAGACAAGCTTACCTTCTGCCTAAGCTACACCAGCCATTTCACCTATAGCTGTTGTCAATTTTCTACTTTTGCAACAACCAAATAAGCTTCACCTTACACCCAGTGCAAGTGGTAATTCATCAAATCCACTCATATTCTTTCCCCCTTGCTTTTAACCCAGAAAAAGAATGCAGGAGAAAGGTTATTAAATCCTTTTCTAGGGGTAAAAATACAGAAAAAAGCTGTGTGAGTCAGTAACGCATTCCAAGAATTTAAGTAAATTTGCCATGCTTGATCTCACTGTTATGAAGCCAAATTTACTGCTCTTTACAAGATAATACACAAAAAATATATTTGGCACACACAGCCCGTAATATTCCCTGCAGCTCCCGATAATGGGAGCTGAGCTTCCTGCTTTAACTCACATTTTTCTGAATAAGAGGGAATGTATGAACAATTTTTTTATCCCTTCCTCCCGTGCCTGGAATTTTAACCACATACCCAGAAACTTGTCCAGCAGTTCTCCCTAGAGGCCAGTGTTTTTACGAAGTCATTGTATTTATCCACGTTTGGTGGTATATGAAGTCTCACTGTAGACATAGTACATGCTGGGAGACTATCTCACAGGTGACCTTCATACAAGTAAAATTAATTGCAAGTATGATGATTTTTGCTTTTACTTCTTTGGATATAATGTAATCATAATGATCTTTGTTTATTGAGCATTTGTTTATTGAGAATCTAGTATGTTATAAGCTCTGTGCAAGATACTACTACATTAACTCACGTAATTCTCAAAGTGATCTTACAATGTAGATATCAGTTTATAGATGATAAGACAGTTTATAGATGATAACAGAGCTTGTATTTTCTGCTTAAAATCAGAATTAAAATCCAATTAATCAGTCAATGTGTTCATTTGTTTGGTTGAAAAGTTCATATGGAAAACTGAACAGAGCCTTTCACACAGTTACCCATGTTCTTTACTGTTCGGTACAACAGCATTTCTGCTCTGCTTCCATGAAAACGTTTATTCACTTGCGTTTTGAGAAACCCAAGTAGGTGGCATGAAAGGAAAAGAGTTTCGGTGCCCCCTACCAAGCCAGATTTTCTTCCACGCTGTTTAGACTCACCTGTTGCATTTGAAGGAAAGTGAGGAGGACTTAGTGGAGAAGTGTCCTGAAAGTAGAAAGGGAATCTCCGAATCTCACAAAAAAGAATCTAGTATGTTATAAGCTCTGTGCAAGATACCACTACATTAAAAAGGTTTAGAAACCAGAGAACAATCAAACACACTGTGTTTAATCTGGGAGTCTCTGTAACTCCTGCCGCATAGCCGAAGTCTCTGGTTCAGAAGAGATAGAACTTCTGTTCATTGCCTGGAGAATAGAGCCCAAAGTGAGATGGGAGGAATGACATTTCACTGAATAAATATGCTTTCTAATCTTTTTTCCCCGGGGCTCTTGGGGAACCTGGATGCATTCAGAAGGAGTCTGTGGGTTCTGGAAACATAGTAACCTCTGTGGATGCCGGGAGCTGCGGCAGGCAATCCTTCCCCTCCACTAGGGGCTGGGTGGAGCAGAGAGACGCTCAGCTTTGGCTACGGAGAAGTGCGGAGAACAGTCGTTACACATTTATCTTGAGACGGTGGAGTGGACAAATATTGTGTGGGTGTGCCTTGTGACTGCAAAGGGTTTTATGTAGCTCCTGAAGAAGAAACTGAGAAAATCAGTGTGGCTGTTTAGTCCTAGGGCTCATTGCCAACCCTGCTTTCTGGGTCTCCATGAATGGAGACTACACCCTTATGTTTCAGCTTTCTTAACTATATATTTCATCAATTCAGCATGTATCTATTGAGTCCTGATTTGTGCAGATCTCTTTGCTCCAAGCTATACATCTTCCAGAGGGTCAGCTGAGACAGCTTCAACTCCAGCTGCCTTTGGAAGCAGGTGTTACTTTTTCTGGTCTTAGTTTTAAAAATCTCCTGAGAGTTTCCTATAAGATATATTCTGTATAAATCACCTCTCTCTCTAGGTGCTTAGCAAAAGTTGTGTTTAGCTCCCTGGTATTAATTCTCCTTCCTCTGAAGCCCTTATTAGGTGCCAGGAAACCACTGCTCTTATGGTTTGTGTCTAGATGTCCCCCCAAAGCCTCATGTGGTCATAGGATTTTTTTCTTTGAAGGTGGCTGAATCTAGCGCGTGTGGTTGACTTGTAGTGAAATACTGGGCTTAACAGTGCTGGGATCAAGGGTGAGTAACTGCTGGATCAGCCCACTGGTTGGATTGGCACCATCCTAACCCAGCAGTATGGATGAGATAAAAGGAGCAGAAAGAGGCTTCTTTTTCTTTTGCTCTTGTTGCTTTTGCTGTCTTCTACTGCCATGAATGGTTGCCCCTCTGCCATGTGCCACCCTGCCTTGGAGCCAGCTGATCATAGATTGAAACCTGTATAAACTGTGAGCTAAATAAACCTTTCCTCCTTTAACTTTGGGTGTTGGGTATTTTGTCTCAGCAATGAGAAAAGTAGCTAAAAGTATTGCTTTCCCAATCTCCCACATACTGGCTTCTCTTCATACCACTGCTGAAACTCTAGGGACCAATGGGACAAACTAATTCAAGCCAAGTTATTTGCTATTGATTTGCATGATTACACATTTAATCTGCTACTCATTCCAGGTAACATTTGCCTATTAACAGCAATTTCCAACACATTGATCCAAACATCAATCTCAAGAAGGATTTGATAGTGCTTGAAAACTCATTGATTATAGGGAAAAATAAAGGGGAAGCAAGTGTCAGAAACTAATGCCATGGCTTTGAGTCTGAATGATTAAAGAAAGATGGCAATATTAACAGATATGGGCAATGAATCAAGTTTTTCTAAGTCAATTTTATTACCCAAATGCTGTACAAAACATGGAAACCTTATTATTTATCACTTTCCAATAAATTCAATTCTCTTCTTAGAAGTAAAGACTTGTTATTTTGACATGATTTTTGGGGGGGTTCTGGGGATCAAACTACTATCACTGAACTTCACCTCTACCCTTGACATGTATTTTTATAGACATTTTCCATACACTTAAAAGCCTAGATTAGTGCCCCAACATAGTATGCTGTAGATGAGGTAACAATTATTATTTTCATGGCTATATAAGATTACATTGTAGGTATCTATCATGGTTTATTTGTACATAATTCTCTATTAATATACTATTAGGTAGTTTCCTTTTTATGTCATTGTAAATGACACTTCGGTGAATATCCTATTGCTTTCTTGCCTTACACATGCAGAAAGTGTTTCTTTAAGACAAATTGGACATTATATTGTCACACTGTCATTCAGACACATCACTTCAAAGTGGCAATGGGTGCCTATTCAGGGAACTGATGCTTGTGAGAACAGAATGAATTTGGCATGCAATATGCTGATCTGAAGTCTTATAAAGCATTTCAATCAGAAGGTCTTGGAGATGTTTGGAGAGAAGTTGCAGGTTTAAGAGTGGAAATATGGGATTCTACGTGTGACTCCACAAGTTCTCTGAAGGTGTGAGAAGGCAGGGACTGAGGACAGATGATCAGAAAAGACTAAATGACTGGTTAAGGTGTCAAAAACTTTTAGTGTTATGTAGAAAGACATGGGATCAAAAGTCTAAGTAAGGATGAGAAATTCTATTTATCTATTTTGCTATAATAATGTTTCTGAGACTGAGTACTTTATTAAGAAATAGGTTGTTTATAAAACTCACAATTTCAGAGGTTTAAAGTCCACAATCAAGTGGCATGTGTTGGGCCCCTGGCAGAGGAGATCATAGGAAACCAGAGAGAGATTCAGTGATTGCGCTAGATCTCATAACTCATTCTGGGGAATTTTAACTTACTCTGGGAGACCAGCAAATCCTCCCCAAGAGTGATGCCCCCAACGACCTAAATACCTCCCAGTAGGGTCCCTCTCATAAAAGTTTCATTATTTTTTAATACTGCTACAGTGGGGACCAAGTCTCCAGCATGTGAATCTTTGGAGGAGTGACCCATTGAAATCATAGTACTTATCAGGTCAGTTTACTGAGGCCGTAGGAGTCCCTAGGACCTTGAAACTTTCAATGCTCAATGGGTAAATCCAAGCGAACATAAATGAGTTCATTACCCTGCTGAGTGGAAGGATAAATTTCAATGGAGACACTATTTGCTCTAAGACTATAGAAAAAGAAGGACCACACCAAGTGATTTGTAAATAGCTAGACAATGCACTGATATTGGAGGGAAGAGAGCTTAATTTCTTTGCTAGACACAAGTTTTGAACCCTAGTATAGAGGCTTAAGGTCTAGTGCTGTGTGCTAATTTGGTTATAAGCACCAGAAAACAACTCTAGCTAATTTTGGCTAGAGTAAATGCATTGCAAAATTATTAGAGTCACAGAAGGTTGCCAAACTGGAGAGTTGGCCTTGCAGTATAACCAATTAGGGATCAGAAGCGCAGGTACCATGCTGTGTTGGGAGACCCTGGTTAACCTAGTGGTACACAGGTGCCCTGGAATTGCTAGCACTTTGCGATAAATTCAGGAAAGGAGCACCCAAGTGGTCTAGCTCAATGCCTGACCAGGAGAGAGTGGGTGTCCTGGTTACAGCCTCAGATGGTGAATCTAGAAGTACAGAGGGGACTTCCTAAAAGGGAATTGAAGTGATTGAGGAAGTAAAGGTTGATGACAGTCAAAAATATTGACAAAGTCTCACCCGAAAAACAGCTCATTTCTTTGATGTTTCATAGGTCTCATGTTCATGTATACTGCATGTGATTGTACAGGGATATATTATATGCATGGTAAGTGCTCAAATCAATTTTGTTACACATATAAATGCATGAAGAGTCCTACATAGGCAAACACTCCCATTAACAGCAAGCAAGGTGATTATTGCCCTCATATGAACCAGGGGTAACCACAGCCAAAGCTAAGTCATGGATTCTGCCTTCACACTGGGGCTGCTCCCGCCGAGAGCATATAAAATGCTCCAGACTTGCTGACATAGGTCTGCCCTATAGATATAGGCCACTTTATGTAACTGACATCTTAAGAAGTTGTTCTTAAGCCTATTTTTTGGAAAGAGTCAAGTTTTAGGTTCAGTACTGAGTCTTTACAGGGATATTACAGAGAAATTTTAATCATTTCTAATTCATTTTATAAATGTAGGTTTACCTTGTAGACTGGATTTTTTAAAAGTAGAATTAACCCTCTTTTTGGGGAGGGGGTCAGGCTATTATGAGTTGCTTTAAAAAACACTTTCACTTCTTATATGAAATTTTAGATACACACAACACCACTAATTGCTGACAAAGTGTTCCTGCAGAGAGACCCTGGAGGGCCACTATGGAAACTCTCTGAAAACGATTGGTAATTGGTTATATCCATCTTTATTTCAATGACGAGTGTGCTGAAGTCCTTAAAATCAGTTTGCTCTCCTAATTGTCTTAAATAAGATTTATGCAATTCATTGTACTTCACAGACCATTTTGTGTCAGGGAATGTGATCATGAACTTAACTCCCAGTTCAGAGAGCTATTGAACAAATGTTAGTGTCCTTTCTGATAGCAAACCATAAGGGTCCTTAACCCTGTAGTCACAGGCTGGAAACCTCTCAGTTTGTGTTGGGGTGAGCCATCCCAAGTTTCCACAAAAGACCAGGGGTCTGACATTCAGCCTCCTCTGGCTGGTATTTCACATTTCTTTTTCCTCTGGATTAGGGCCTGCTTCTGCTCCAGGCAAATCAGCATTTCCTATTATAGACGGGATTTCTTGTGATTCTAGCCTGCATTCTTTCCGGAAACAGCATTCACTTTCACAATCCCCCAGTAAGTAGGATCTACCATTTTGACATTTGTCTTTCTTTTGCTCCTTGCCATTGGGGATCATGTGAGGGTCCAGCAAGTAACCTTGGCTTCAAGATTCTGGGTTCATTTAGAACATTTCCAGTGCTTACAGGGTACTTTTGTATACCTCAGGTTGCTTATAAAGAGATTTTTGCATGGGAATTACAAGAAAAATATCTTAGAATTTGTGGCACTGATCCAACATAAAACTTTGCCCAAATTATGTTTCTGGTAGTTGGATTTGAGGTGTCCCATGACTTGTAAATTGTTGGTCAAGGGGCCTACGAAGGCTTCCAATTCCCCTCTCAGCTTGTCGCTTGTCATCCCAGAGGCTACAAGGGCCAGGACTACTTAGCAGAGAAAGATCTCACTACCAGTAACACTGCTGACAGCTGAGGTTGGAGACAGCAAATACTTCGCAAACCTGCTGCCACTGTTCTTGCCAGAGCCCTTGCCAAATATATTACATTCTTTCTCAGTGAACCCAGTGTGACCCCATAGACTTCCACTCCCAGACCCCTTCCCCCATTGTGCATGTACTTATGAATTAAAACCCTGGCTTAGATCACAGGAATTTAGAAAAAGAATTTTGACTTTTGGGAGAAGACAGATTCTGATTTCTCTGAATTCTAAGGACCTGTGATTCTATAGCTGGGGCAGGGAGACCAACATCAGTCATCAGTATTAGCCCTTTATATTAAAAGAAAAAATATATGTATTTGTATGTAATGCATACTGTAATTTGCTTAGCCTGATTTATTTTCAAAAGTTGAATCCCAAATTGACCTTGCCCCGTGGGCTCTTCTACGTTATGTGTCTCGGTCTATAAACCCATCTGCTACTAACTATAGCTGTCACTCAGAGTAAAGTCATCAACTGATCAAAGCCCTCCTCTTTCTAAACAAAAAATGAAATTTGAAAAGCAAGGCCATGTTTTTGACACCTTTGACTGTCAAGACTTACGCCGTGGGTCCCATTCTTACATCCCTCCCGACTCCTGGCAGTCCAGCAGGCAACTTGCCACAGCCGAGAGGCACCGGAAGCGTGGAAAATCAAAGCTCTCACTTTGCCACCTGAGAGTTAAACCCCAAAGGGCTTGTACGGAATGATTGCTTGGAATGCTGCAAGGGGATTTTTATTCTTTTTCAGGTCAGCTTTGCTGATATCCAAAGGCTAAGTATAACTGTAAGCATGTGAATTTCAATAATTGTGTTTCCTTCAATTACCCAGCTGGACAGTTTAGTTCACCAGAGCCTGCAATCACACAAAAGCTGCCAGGGAATTGTTGTGATTTAGATAATTTCTAATCTCCTCTCTGCTTAACCTGCAGGGGCTATGGGCAGCTTCAGAGACCAAGGGGGTGGAGAGAGGGAGGTGTGAAAAGGCTGTTCTCATCAGAGATACAGTCCCTGGCTCATTCTTCAAGACAGATGCTGCATTCAAATAGAGGCTGACAAACACTGTGGAAGGTGTGTTGGTGGGGGTTGGGAACAAGAGGCAGGGTAGAGAACGCAGAGCAGCTTGCAAGGATGACAAGACGGGACTGCTACACAATATGGGTGCTAAGAGACAGAAGAATCCCACTGAAGACTCAGATTTTAGCCTCTGACCTTACGCCTAGTATCCCTTCTGCAAATTCCAGAAGGGCTTTGTTTAGTAAACAGAGATCACTATTTAATGTGTTATTCAGGAATGTGATTTGGTAGGCTACTTCCCATTACAGTTTTATGTGTGATGTCTGCTTGGGTAAGCTCATTAAACATGCACTAGATTTCTACTTAAGTTACTTGGTGATGATTAACACCAAGAAGCTCTTGGTCTTGGTGAAAAAATTGCATAGGATGGTGAAAAACGAATTGAGTTTCAACTACTGTTTGAGGACTGAGTCGCCTTCTGGACCTTGGCACTGTCGGTGGCTGCACGTGAGGTGAGGCCTGTTGGGGTGCTGGACCTGTGGGAAAAGCTCTAATTATAGCAGTTAATTGTCTTTTCTCTTTCACTGAGCATTTTTGGAGTGTTGGCTTCTGTTTCCTTTCTGAAAGGTCCCCTGATTTCCTTTGAGAGACTGCTTCCTCCTTGTTAAATACAGGGTTGGAAGCATCGTCTGCATCCAGCCATTCTGTGACCCAATCTGAGCCAAGTAGGTGATCCCTTCTTGGCAGAGAAACAAGGCTTCTGGGACGATTGGAGTTTCAGAGCGTTCTAGCGGTGGGTCCTGGCCAGATGCACCTGCTATGAGACACGTATGTTCCGTGGGCACCTGTCTGAATCTGCTTTCATTCCGGTTATGCCCAAGCCTGGCCCTCAAAATCGTTTAATTCTTATGACCAAAACATCCCTTATGCTTCCACTGAGTCAAGATTCCATCCTGGGAAATTTAATACCCAAGAGGTCTGACCATGTTGATAAGGAATTTTGGTTTCTTTTGAAACTTGTATTAATCCCAGGGCAGAAACTCCAGAAATCACAGAATTCTCTGTTTTTCTTTTTAACAAATGAAGAAATGAAGAAAAGAGAGAAATGAACCAACATGCCTAAATTTCCTGACTTGAACTCAGGACATCAACTGAGTCTGGTTCTTTTCCTGTTCTAACTCACAGCCTCCTTCGCTTGGACATCCTGGTGTACTTCTGGAGAGTGAGGTCCAGTGGCCCGTGAGGAGGGGCAGGAGAAGGATCCATGGGGGAACAATGATCTAGTCTCTCCTACACTGTGGGGTGGGTGGCGAGTGTATACAGAGAGAGAAGAGAGGAGAGAGCTGGCCAGGCTTTGGAGGACGAAAGGGAGCTGCCTTTCAGAAAGCACCTTCATCCGCCCTTCTGCTTGGTCACAGGGCCCTGCCTCTAATAGTTAGAAGTTTCACATAATAAGGGTACATTAATATAAATGGGAAATAAATAAGCAATAACCACAACATGCACATTTCAGGATCACCTTGAGAGAGTCTGTAGGGTCCCCAGGAGGCAGGGAGGGAGGCAGAGCCAGAGCCTGCCCTAGAGGTGACCTTCTCCAAGCCTGCCTGCGTTCTCAGCGCCACACCGCCCCAGCCCCATGCTAAGGCTTGGCAGTCGCTCGCACTGACACTCATTTCAGGCTCTTGACAGGAACCTGCCCTCTGACGCGCACAGGGCCCTTGGTGGGCCCTTCCTCTAGTGAACGGTGGCACTAACAAGGGTGACATTTTCACTTCCCCTCCCGTTGGCTTTGTCTTACTCCCAACATCCTAGGCCTGGTCACCTGGGATACCTAATTAAAAGGCTGACAGTGCTTTTACCGGTGATCCTGTTTGGAGCTTAGAACTGTATTGCTATGAAAAAAATTGCAGCTTTGGATCTGTCCCAGAGGTCTATATTCTATATAGTAATATATGCCATGTCTGGTAGACTGTAAGGATTGGTTGTTAGAGAGGCAAACCGTGTCTGATATCAAGGATATTATGCATTAGCCAACAAGATGATAGTGGGTGATTTTATTTTATTTTTAAATTTTTATTTAAGAGAAAAAAAAAACACAGAAAAGAAAAACAAAAAGCAAAAGAAACAAACAAGCAAAAACAACAACAAAAACCCCAAACAATAACAGTATAGATTTTCGAAACAAGATGACAGGAATTTAACAATGATTGTAATATTGCATATTGTTACCTTCAAAAGGGTTGCTTAGATTAACAGATATAGACATGTAAAATTGATGTAACCATATGAGTATTAACTCTTTTTTTCCAAGAACTAATACAATTAGTAGTATAGTCATTTTAGCTATCTTATCTATATATATACAAATTTATGGTTTTTTCCTTTTCCCCTCCTTCTTTCCTCCTTTCTCCTATCCCAGTTATTTTTCACCTTTGAGCAGTTTCTTATCCTTACATGATATTTATCATAGATTTTGGACCATATTTGGTCTTTTAGTTTCTTACACTAGGGAGACAATACGGTATTTACACATGTGGGTTTGATTTATCTCACTTATGAGTATGGTCTCAAGTCATGTCCATTTACTTATAAAAGTTTCAATGCAGTCTTTCTTGATAGCTGAGTAGTACTCCATCGTATAAAAACACCACATCTTTTTTATCCATTCCTTGACTGATGGACACTTGGGTTGTTTCCAAGATCTGGCTATTACAAATTGTGCTGCTATAAACATAGGTGCACATATATCACTGTGGTACGATGTTGTCAGTTCTTCTGGGAAAATGCCCAGAAGTGAGATAGCTGGGTCAAACTGACCCTCTAATGCCAGCCTTTTGAGGAAACTCCACACTGATTTCCACAGCAGTTGCACTGGCCTATACTCAGCATTTGTTACTAGTTGATTTCTTGGTCTTGGTCATTCTTTCTGGAGTGAGATGGAATCTCAGGGTTATTTTAATTTGCATTTGTTGAATGGCCAATGATGCTGAACATTTCTTCATCTGAGAAGTGTATATTCATCTCAAATGCCCATTTTTGGATTGGATCTTTGAATTTTGGGAGTCTGATTTTTTAAAATTCTTTATATGTTCTAGATAGAAGTCCTTTGTTTGAGGGACAGTTGGCTAAGATATTTTCCCAATTCATGGGCTTTCTTTCCACTCTGTTGGGGATTTCTTTTGACATGCAAAAACTTTTTGATAAGATGAGATCCCAGTTGTTGATTTTGGGAAGTAGTTCCCATGTAGTTTGATTTTTGTTCTTGAACTCTCTGCCTACCCCTACATCGTCAAGATTTCTACGTAATCTTCCAGCAGATTTACTGTCTCTGTTGTAATATTTAGATCTTTGATCCATTTTGGCTTTAGTTTGTGCATGGTGGTAGACATGGGTCTAGTTTTAGTTTTTGGTATATGGAAAGCCAGTTTTTCCAGCACCACTTATTAAAGAGGCTATTTTTCTTCCAGTGAACGTTTGGCCCCTTTATCAAAGATGAGGTGGCTGAGTGTGTTTGTAGTTGTGGCTGTATCATCTAATCTAGTCCAATGATCTTTAGGTCTGTTTTTATTCCAGTACCATGCTGATTTTATCACAGTAGCTTGTAGTATAATTTCGAGTCAGAGATTGTGATGTCTCCTGCCTTGCCTTTGTTGTCCAATATTGCCTTTACTATTCTAGGTCCCTTCTGGTTCCAGATGAATTTTAGGAACAGTTTCTCTAGATCTGTGAGGTATGCAAATGGTATTTTGATAGGAATTGCATTAAATCTGTATAACAATTTTGGGAGAAAGGCCATTTTCACAATGTTTGTTCTTCCTATCCATGAACAGGGAATGTCTTTCCATTTTCTGAAACCCTCTTTGATTTCCTTTTTCAGAGTAATGTAATTTTCAATGTACAGATCTCTTACTTCCTTTGTTAGATTGATTCCTAAGTATTTCATTTTTTTGGATGCTATAGTGAAGGGTGTGGTTTCTCTCATTTCTCTCTCAGTGAGTTTGTTGTTTGTGTACAGGAATGCTATTGATTTGTGAGTGTTGACTTTGCATCCAGCTACATTACTGAATTTGATTATTACATCTATATATCTTCCAATGGAGTTTTGGGGGTTTTCTGTGTAGAGTATCATATCATCTATGAATAATGATAATTTAACTTCTTTCTTTCCTATCCTTATTGCGCTTATTTCCCTCTCTTGTCTAATTGCTCTGGTTAATGTTTCCAGAACTATATTGAACAGGAGTGGTGTTAATGGGCATTCATTTTTATTCCTGATTTTAGTTGAAAGTTTTCAGTTTTTCTCCATTTAGTATGTTGGCTGTTGGTTTATCATATATGGTTTTTATCAGATTGAGGTAAAGATCATCTATTCTGATTTTCTGTAGGGTTTTTATCATGAATGGGTATTGAATTTTGTTGAAAGCTTTTTCTGCATCTATTGAGATGATTGTGTGATTTTTGTCTTTGGCTCTGTTGATATGGTGTACTACATTTATTGATTCGTGTACGTTGAATCACCCCTGCATTCCTGGGGTGAATCCCACTTGATCACGGTGAATAATCTTCTCTATGATTTCTGTTTTTCTATTTGCCAGTATTTTATTGAGGACTTTTAGATCTATGTTCATTAGGGAGATTGGCCTGTAATTCTCTTTTTTGGTTGGGTCTTTTTCTGGTTTTGGTATTAAGATAATACTTGTTTCCACTAATGAATTAGGGAGAGTTGTTTCCCTTTCAATTTCATTGAAGAGTTTGAGGAGTGTTGGCATTAAGTCTTCCCTAAATTTCTTGTAGAATTCAGTAGTTTTTCAATTTCATTAACTGAAATTGGGTTATTCAGCAGTTTTACATCTTCTTGATCCAGCTTTGGTAATTCATGTTTCTTCTGTGTTACTGAACCTATGAGAGTAAATGTTTTCAAAATAGGTATTGATGATTTTCTGTATTTTCACAAGGTCTGTAGTGATTTCACCCTTTTCATTTCTCATTGCATGGATTTGAGTTTTTTCTTTCCTCTTTTTGATAAGGTTGGTTAGGGGTTTATCAATTTTATTTATTCTTTGAAAGAACAAACTCTTTGATTCATTAATTCTTTGTATTCTTTTCTTAGTTTCAATTGCATCAATTTCTGCTCTGATCTTTTTAATTTCCTCCCATCTTTGGGCTTTGGACTTGACTTGCTCTTCTTTTTCCAGAATTTTGAGGTGCAGCATTAGGTTGTTTATGTGTGTTCTTTACATTTTCCTGATGTGGGAGTTTACCACTATAAATTTCCCTTTGAGAACTGCTTTCATTGTGTCCCACAGGTTTCAGTAAGTTGTGTTTGCATTCTCATTTGATTGTAGATATTGTTTAATTTCTTCTGTGACCCATTGGTTAAGAGAGTGTTATTTAATTTCCATGTGTTTATGGGGTTCTTGTGAGGTTTTTGTCATTAATTTCCAATTTTATTGTGCTATGGTCAGATAATATGCATTGAATTATTTCAATTCCTTTGCATTTACTTAAGCATGTTCTGTGGGCTAGTATTGATCTATTTTAGACAATGGCCCATGTACAGCTGAAAAGAATGTGTATTCTGATATTGATGAATGAACACTTGGTACAAATCTATTAGATCCATTTGTTCACAAGTTTGATTCAGTTCTGTTGTTTCTTTGCTGATTTTTTGTCTAGTTAATCTGTCTCTTTGTGACAATGGTGTGTTGAAGTCCCCTGTTATTACCATAGTATTGCATAGGTGATTTTTCATGTCTATTGAGATTTGTCTTACACAGTTGGGTGCTTCCATATTTGGTGCATGTATATTTATGATTACGATTTTTCCTCTTCAAGTTTTCCTTAACAAGTATGTAGTGACCTTCTTTGTCTCTTTTGATTATTCTTTGTTTAAAGTTCACATTGTCTGCAAACAGAATAGCTATCCCTGCTTTTTTCTGGGTTCCTGTTGCATGGAGTATTGTTTTCCACCCTTTGATTTTTAGTCTGTGAATTTTCTTTTAGTTAAATATGTTTCTTGTACACAGCATATTGTTGGATTTTGTTTCTTAATCCACTCTGCCAGTCTGTTTCTTTTTATTGGTGAGTTGAGACCATTTACATCAATGGATATAAATAATATGTACTGACTTATCCTTGTCATGTTATCTTTCTGTTTTTGGTTTTCTACTTTTTTCTGTTCAATTGTTTGCCCGGCTTAGTGGTTTCTTTTGCTGTTGTTCTTGTAGTACTTTTTCTAATTCTAGTACTCTTCCAATAATCTTTGTAGTATTGGTTTGGTGGTCATGAATTCCTTCAGTTGTTCTTTGTCATGGAAATATCTGATTTTTCCATCAATTTTTAAAGGTAGTTTTGCAGGGTACATCAATCTGGGTTGAAAGCTGTTTTCTTTCAGGTCTTGAAATATTTAAACTCTTTGTGACTTGAATGTTTGTGTTGAAAAGTATGCTGTGATTCTGATAGGCTTTCCTTTGTAGGTGATCTGTTTCTTTTCTCTGACAGCTTTTAGTATTCTGTTCTTGTGCTGAATTTCTGAGATCCTAATTATTATAGGTCTGGGTGAAGATTTATTTTGGTTATGGCTAATTAGAGTCCTGTATTCCTCACTTATCTGTATATCGGATTCTTTTCCCATGTTTGGAAAATTTTCTGCTATTATTTCTGTAGTAGTCTTCATATATCATTTGTGTTGACCCCTGCTTTTTCACTGACACCTATCAATCTTATATTGTTTCTCTTTGATTCATCTTACAGTTGTTGAATTGTTGTTTCCTGGTTCCTTCATATTTTTAAGAGATCTTTTCTTTCATGATCATCAGCTTCTATGCCATCTTCAAGGTCTGAGAGTCTATCTTCAGCTTCATTCAAGTGGTTTTGGCAGGTTTCCATGGAATTTTTAATTCCCAGAATATACCTTTGAATCTGTTTCATGTGTTCTACTTCTGTCTTATATTGTTCACTCAAGGTTTCCATCATTTTCTTATGTTTCTCTGGTTTTTTTAAAATCTAGATCTTCTTTAGATATACTCCACATTTCTTTCATAATGTTTGTCATTTCTTTTTTTACCTGAAAGA
The DNA here is from genome assembly GCA_004363535.1 of Dasyprocta punctata. NCBI lineage: Eukaryota > Metazoa > Chordata > Mammalia > Rodentia > Dasyproctidae > Dasyprocta > Dasyprocta punctata. The sequence continues at coordinate 67,342 of RJWM01009272.1, forward strand.
TTATTTCTGATCTGATTTCCTCTATAGTTTCATGGAGTTGTTTCTTTACTTCAGTTGCTATCATTTCAGAAAGTTCAGTTGTGTGATTTCCAGTGTCTTCCATCTCAGTGTCTCCTGGGTTTGTTCTCAGTGGGCTGGAGGACTGGGACTGCATTTTGTTCTTTCGTTTTGTCATTTTCCTCTGGGATCCCAGTGGATTGCACTGGAATGCTGGAAAGAGCTTTGACCCTCCAATATCCCTGTGGCTAACTGGGGTGCACCCCTGAATTATGGCACACCCTTGTACTATTGCACCAGAGCCTTGTGCTCTGTGACCTGTGAGGCTGGCCAGGTGTTCCCCTGATGGATTGTGCTGAGCTGCACCCAGACACTGGGCTGGGCAGAGCTCAGATCCTCTGTGCAGCTAGCAGAGACACTCCTCTAGAGTACGTCACCAGGCCTTGTACCTGGCTGGGTGTAGTTCAGAACCTCCGTGACTGAGGCAGCTAGCAGGGATGCACCCTTGAACTATGGCACTGGGGTCTTGTGCTCTGCTGGGCAGAGCTCAAATTCTCTAGGACCCGTCAGCTAGGCTGGTCACTCCCTGATGAGCAGCTCTGGGCTGGACAGGGTTTGGTACCTCTGTGACCTGTGAGGCTGGCCAGGAATTCCCCTGATGGATTGTGCTGGGATGCTGGGCTGGGATCCCAGAGCTCGGATCCTCCATGCAGCTAGCGGGGATGCACCCCGCAGAGTGTGTTGCCAGGTCCTTGTGCCTGCCTGGGTGGTGTTCAGAACCTCTGGGACCCAGGCGGCTTGTAGGGATTCACCCCCAGGGTGTGGCACCACCAGGGCCTTGCACCTGGCTGTGAGGAGTTCAGGGCCTCTGGACTGTGTGGCTAGCCTGGACACGCCTCTGGAGTAGGACTCCAGGGCCTTGATCCTTGATAGTGGGTGATTTTATTGATAACCCTAACTGCAAATTTGTGCAACTGATTAACTTGTTAAACATGAGCTGCTTTCTACATGCTTGGTGCTATTGTCATATACCAAATAATAACATTTAAATCAACAATAAACTGTATATATAACAGTAGTTCTGTAAGACTATAATGGAACTGAAAATTTCTATCAGTGATATCGTAGCCATTGTCATGTCATAGAGCAATACATTTGTTATGTGTTTATAGTAATGTTGGTGGAAATAAACTTCTTGTGCTGCCAGTCATAGGAAAGTGTAAAACATATAATTACAGATAGAACCTAATATTTGATGATGACATTAAACAATTATCTTACTAGTTTTTGTATTTACTGTACTATTTACTGTACTACTTAATCATTATTTAAAATAATTAGAGTGTGCTCATGCTACATATTAAAAAAAGAAATACTATAAAACAGCATACTGTACTAGCCTGGCTGTAGACTTAGTATCTCTTGTTTACCATATCTTGTAACTACATCAAGAAGTCACACTAAGTGATAACTTA
>RJWM01009273.1:0-68726 GCA_004363535.1 Dasyprocta punctata
AGCCGGGCGTGGTGGCGCACGCCTTTAATCCCAGCACTCGGGAGGCTGAGGTAGGCGGAGCGTTGTGGGTTCGAGGCCGGCTTGGGCTACAACGCGAGCACAAGGCCGGCCTGAGCTACATAGTGCGACCCTGCCTCAGAAAACCAGGGCCGGGAGTTTGGCTCAGTGCCTTAAGCGCTTGCCCTGGCAGGCGCGAGGTTGTGAGTTTAATCCCCGGTGCCGCAAAAAGAAAAAAAAAAAAAATAATAAAAATAAAAGACAGCACTGAATAATTTTAATCACATTAATTGAAGGCATGGAAGGCATGAACAAGTCCACAGTGTTGAGCCAAGACCTATAATTAGGAAAACAACAAAGACTCTTGTACTACAACCTCTCTTTTCTTCACAATGGCTTCTTCCTTTCAGTCTCACTTTTGAAGGATACTGGACTTTCCAATATCCTTCAGCTGCCCTGAGCCCTGCCTGTGTTGAGACAACCATCACAGTTCATTCACAGGTGTCAGCGACCCAAAATGTTACCTCACCTGTGAGCTTCCCCACATAAAAGACCTTGCAGAGGACAATGAGCCACAAATTAATGAGTTTAAAGCTTGACCACAGGGAATATAGGTGGTTGGAAGTGGATCCTTCTGTCCACCATTCAAACCAGTTCACTGCCTATTTTCCTCATTTTTGGCACAAAAGTTGAGACCCTGTTGGCCACAAGTAGTTTCCAGAATTAGAAGAAAACTCATTCTCATCAGTTAGGAAAATGCTTTTAGGTTCCAGATAAGGGCAAATCATGCAGTTAGAAACAACCACCGAGAGGAAAATTTCATCAATAAAACTTGATATTCAGACTAGAACATTCTAAAGCCCCTTCAAGTTGAAATGTTTTGCATCTTTTTGAAATTATCCAACTATCTCACTTTACATCAGAGGAAACAGGTATTTGCATTGCTTCTGGTTACTTCCACTTCCATTCCACCTCCAAACATATGAAAGTCCTTGGACCTCCCTGAAAAAGCTATGGATGTGCAAGGCAGTAAGACTGTGCTCAAGTTGCACGTTATCCCTGTACCTCTCTTTTCTTCTCCGTACGCACTTCACACCTACTCAAACTTCAAGACTAAAGCTAAATTAAGTTCCTTCAAGAAGACTGGCCTTTGGATTTACAAATACATCCTTGGGCAGATGCAGACCTTATTTCTCTTCAAGAAAAAAGAGAATGGAGGACTGATAAAGTTAAATATAGAAACAAGTAGCTTGAGTGGCATCTTAAACAGCAGTAGTGTAAGTAGACAAAGTAGGAAGGAACAGAAAGACCAGAAGCATCAAATAGTCACATTGTTCATCAGGAACACCACATTAATGAGGGATCCATATTCAATAGATCACAAATAGGCTTTCTGTTGGTGGTATCCAGTCTGGCCCTCTTGAATTTTGGGGAAGACAGAAAGGTGAAATCCATAGCTATTCAAAGACTAAGTGCCAAGCCCCAATTAGACAAGACACCTGCCCCATGTCGCTCTAAAATATCACAAGTGTATGTTAGATCCAGTCACACTTCACTGCTTATTCTTAACTTGGATCCCTTAAACACATTATCGTTAGGCAAGGCCAATACGAGAAAGGGGAGAATAAAACTAGGACATATTAACATCACCTACTACGCAATCTGGGTAGTGTCATCCTGCCTGCCTGTTTCCAACCCATGCTAGTACAGTCAACTGTACCCTAGATTCTCCTTTCTTAATGTGTTTTAAAGTGACTTAGTAAGCCTGTGATAAGTCATCTGTATTTTAATTTGGTCTGTAGCCTTTCTGTGCCTTTCTGAGGGGGACAGCCTTCCTGGAAGTATATATGGAGGCTCCTATTGCACTCAGGTAATTTCCCAGTGCACAAGACCATCTTTATCTCCTCAGTTCAACTATAGTATTCTTCCTTGGCACTCTTTAGAAATACACACCATCACACTTGGATCTCTCTGTTAAATGATGTCAATTTATTTTATATTATTTTATGACGATTTTGGTATCAGAGACTAAATCTTTTTACTGAGAGCACTTCACATAATAAACATTAGTACATTTTTGTTAAATTATGAAACAATGAATAAATGTGTTCCAGTTAATTCGTGCTATTTGAAACCAAAATTCAGGTCTCCTGGATACATCCTTAGGCAGAAGCAGAACTTCACAATATCTCAAGGTCTTGAGTAGAGAGAAAACAAGTCTCACCCACTTGCAGTTCTGGTTTTCTACAAGGTAAATGAACTGGGAAGGCAAAGGTATTTGAGTTTGGCTAATCACCAGAAGAAACATACAATTTGACTCTCATTGTGAAGGTCAAATGAAAAACAACTAGTAAGCAAGGTGTCTAGGCCACTACATAGGATTCTGAAATTCCATCAGGGTTAATAACATTTTTCATGGAGTAATGGCATTACCACCCTAATGCAGGGGAGAGTATACCCAGTGGATGAACACCAACCTTAATTAAAAGTTTTATGTCCCTCCAACCTGTTTTAAGTTTGTTATTATGAGTTCCAAAACAAGGACCTGGATTTTTAAAACTAAAAGTCCATTCCAAAGCACAAGTAACTACTCACAGATACAGAGGTAAATAATCCTGAATTTTTTTCTATGTCTCACTAAGTGTATTAATTTCTATCTTTTTGTTATGTAGCCTTTCTATCCCCCTGTATATCAAGCTTCACTCTCTTTTGCTCTCTAACTCTTGTTGTAGATTTTTCTTCACCCTTTCTCCAAGGTTTGCTTCATATCTCTGAATCTTCCATTCTTACTCTCTCTTTCTGTCTTTTTTTTTTTTTTCTTTTTCCAGGTCCTTGGTTCATTGCTTAGTTCTTTCAACAGTCTTAAGAGCATGTGACTAGGAATGGATCTACAGGAAGACACAAACACAGAACAAGAGAAAAGATGCCACTGAAGCAGTATTTCCCAGCCCAACTGTCATTCCCCAGCTCGACAATCCACTATGCTTGATAAAATTCAAGAAATGCTTCATTTTTAAATTCAAAACTAGCCAAATATTCAAAAAAATTTAAGATATGGTAGTGGAAGAGAAAGAATATTTTAAATCAAAGATTATGTAAAATAATTGTTGAAAAGTATTGAGAGTATCTTAAAAAGTCCTAACTTCCTGCACTCCTGCAAAATAAATTTAGTTATTAACATATCATCTGAATTCAAATATATTTGACATACTATGAAACACACTTTCCATGTAATTTTCTATGTAAAGACACTATAAATATCCAAACTAAAAATTCAAACATATGACTTTTTAAAAACTGTTTTTCCATTGACAAACATACTTGTGAAATAAAATAACTAAAATTTCAGGTCACCTAGAGTTTTGTACAAAATACTGCAAGTGTAATATAAACATTTTCTCTTAACTATGACAGCAGCGTTTATTTTTTTCATAAATGTAAGTGTGTTTTTCTTAGGATCTTGAATAGGGAGGAATGTTATATTTTAAAAACATCTAAAGCTTGAATGCCAACTCATTTTTATGCTTTTAAAATTAATAAAAGTGGCATAAATCCACTAGACATGTCCAAAATGACATTCTTTTGTTGTATGATATTTCTGTATTTTGTTAGCCTTCTTGTGCTAGAAGCTTCCTTTTAAACAAAGTTCTCTAGGAAATTGTGTCCTCTTGTGGTCATTGGCAAAAACAACATATTTTTTGCAGGATGAACCAAACCAAACAATGAAAACAGAACTTAAGGCTTCAGGAAAAGCCATTTGTGGGAAAAAACAAACAAACAAAAAAAAACACAAATCCCCTGAAGTGAAGAAAGACAAAAGTTATGAGTAATCAAAAAGGGACATTTAATTGGAAAAACAGAATGTAAATCTTCTGCTTATATTTAAATTACTGATATCAGATGGCTAAAAATGGAATGCTTACTATGCAGCACAACTGTAACCATGATAAAAAGTCTTGAGTAACTATTTCTTACATTATTTCTTCAGTTATTCAAGTGGCTCTTTGAAAGAAGTAGTGAGTGTCTATGTCAACAAGGTTAATTGGCAGCCAAGATGTAAGGCCAACTCTGTAGCAGACTGCACTCTCCATAAACTAAAAAAAAAAAAAAAGAAAGAGAAAGACACTACACTCTGCTCCGGCTTCTCCCTGCAGTACAGACCTAGGTCTCTATCCCATTTTCATTTTGAATCCACAATATTGGCTATTTTAATGATTGGTATTTACTTGAAATTTTTATTTGATCATTTTGGGTCTTAACATCTCAATTTATTCTTTTTATACTTTACAACTGGATAGACAGTTTCAAATTTTATAACTTTAGTTCATTCTTAAAAGACACGCATAAAGAGAAAGGTAGAGACTTAAATTCTTGAAATTAAACCATCATTAAAAGAATGAATTTTTATTTAGCAAAAGGTGTACAAACATCACCAAGGTTACCTGGATAGCCAAAGAAAAAGAAAAATGTGTTTTTACCAGTCACTCATGCTGCCACAAACTTTGCATTCTGATTTAATAAAATTAGCTCATACAAGGACTGAACTGGGCAAACCCCTGGGGACTGTTCAACAAAAGATGAAATCCAAGATCTACAACTTGGTCTGCAGTCCACTCAACAGCAGCCTCTCCAGTCTGCACCCCCTTCTGCAGGAACACTTCTGTGCTTCCTCTGCCCAATTCAGAAAAATAAGTTCTTGGAACTCAAAGCCAACAAACAGGTGGTAAATCATGTAAAGATGAACAAGAAAGTAGTGGAAGGACAGACTGAAGTACTCACTTTTTGTGAAGACCAAAACTTCAAAATCTACTGGCTTACTAACAATTCTATATTGTATTTCTGTTCTTTCTTTTCCTTATCTGAAAGCATTTATAATTGATTGCTGCTAAGGGAATGCCAGGGCACAATCACACTACAAGGATACTTATAGGCTTATTTCATGTGCTCAGTATGAGATTTCTGTTACTTCTAACAGTATTTTTTTTTCAATTTTTTAACACAGCACACATTCCTCAGGAAGGACTGCAAACATGCCAAGTCTGCAGTTTGAAAACAAAGCTCGTTTTGAATTATCCAAGTGCAAAAGAAATGTGTGTGCATGTGTGTGTGTGTTGCTAATTTTTTTCAGGAATCTTATTTTAGAAGTAGAAAAACGTTACTGAATCCCAATTAATCTACCATTGCCAAAGAAGGTAGTCCTCTACAGACAGCATACCAGTCAGAGTTCAGCCCTGAAGGAAAACTTCTAAGACTATTTTTAAAGGCCTGAAATTGGGATTTTTAGAATGAAGTAAGCGCTTCCACTCCTTAAACTAAAGATTGCGGAAATTACAATTATTGTGCATATATGCAACATCCAGAACTATATATGACTCATCAGCACATAAAAACAGAGTCATTCTTGCTTCTCCAGGTTGTGGAATACAAAAATTCGTGGATAAAATATTAAAAAGAGAACTACACATGACCACAGCAGACAGCGCCCCACTGGCATATCAAAAATTTGCAAAGCAAGAATTAGGAAGTCCCAGACATTTTGGAGGGGTGTAATTCACCTGACAACTTACTACTGTATCTTCTGCTCAAAAAGTGGTATTTCAGCTCCACGTAAGACCTCAAAAATTGGTCTCCTCTTCCACTCTTCCAAACAGTTCAAGAGAAACGACATCTCAGAACTGATCAGTCCTGATCCTGTTCCAAGATCCTATGGCAGGGATGGTTTGGGTTTGGTCATTTATTTTCAACTCTTTTTCTGAGCATTCTGCCATCTGAGTTTCAGTTTTGAATGGCCAGGAGCTACTCATGCCCTGGAAATTTAGCGCTAGAGAAGGGCTGCGCTCACTTCTTTCAGATCTAGTCTTGGAGATTGATGATTTCACAAGCCTCTCAGGCTCAGGATCGCTGGTTGCCGCCTGTTGAGGACTCGGTTTCTCCTTCACCTTGTTAGACGACCCTTTCCTCCTCCCCAATTCCCCTTGGTCAGGTAAGGTTTCCTTTACACTTTGCCCACACTTTCCTGTCTCACTTAACCCGTTGCCACAAAAGAAACAGTCCAATCATTCAATTTATTTCGGAGTTCCAGCTAAAAACAAAAGTTTTGAGGTTGATAGTAAAAAAGAGAAAATGAGATAAAGTAAAAAGTTTTTGAGATTTCTGTAACCACGTTCGAAGTAAGAACGACAGAACTGTTTGCAATTCAGACTTAAAAGGAGGACACTTGGTAAAGAATGGAACAGAATTTCTGCAATATTCCCTTTCCAAGAGCAAAGGCTCCCGTAGGAGGAAGATGAAAATATAAGAGTGCACAGGTGATATTGTTTTGAAAGCTGACTAGTGCTGATGACATTAAGTGGAGGTCAAAGAGAGTCTGATATTCAGACTGGTTGTCATTTCAAAATAGGGCTCAAGAACCAGACCAATCAGCACCCTGTGGTCACTGTTTCGGAGTATTTCTGTAAAAATGGTGAGGTACAACCCCAGCCCGTCTCCCCTCCTTAGAAAGCACAGTCCTGTTTGCCCCTTGAGAGAGAGAGATAACTCTTGCCCCCACTTCCCTTTAAAGACTGAGCTCCTAGGTTGGTCCAAGTCGCTCCATTTTCTAGTTTCCGGACTGAAGCTGCTAGCCTCAGCGGGGCACAGCCACGTGGCCTGCCCGCACGTCGCCTGGGCTCCCGCCTCCTTCTCAAGACGTCTGCAGCCAAGACCTTCGGTCCAGCCCAGGAAGAGGCGACTGCTGAGCTAACGGTTCTAGGTTCTCGCCTGGAGCCTTTGGGCAGGCAGATTTCAGCCTGCACAGGGAACCGGAGGGCGAAGCACACAACTCGGCGTCCCTCACATCTTCCCTGAATTCCAACTACTGCCCTTGGCCTTTGGTTTGCTTTGCAGTGTAAGAGATGAAGATGAAATGGTCATCTTACTCAACCTCATCCCCAAGCAGAAACAAGTATAGAATTGCAGAGGCTTCCCTCCCTCGCTCACCAACTTTGTTGCTTCCAGTTTACCAGCATCTGCGCGAACACCCTGTTCGTGGCTCTTCGTTTTAACTTATTTGGTGGAAAGGTTTAACATCCAAAGGCGTCCAAGTAACTGGAATGCGTTTGGGGCGCTGGCAGCTCTACTGTCCGCCTGACCTCCTGGCCAGGGGAGCTGGGCGTGGGCATTCCGAGCAGACAGCCCGTGAGCCCGGGCGCTATGGAGTCCCCGGCTCACGCCCGCACGAGCTGACTTTAACAGATCACCACCCAGGGCCTAATCTGAGGGTGAGGTGGGGACTAACTAGCCACAGGTACCTCCACCTTGGGTTGGCAGCGCTAAGCATCAGGGCCGTGGCGAAACCGCTGCCCTCGTCCCGTTTTTTGTCCCGTCTCCAAAGGCCAGGCTTCCCTGGGCCGCAGAATGAACTTTTCTTGCCTCTTTCTAGCACCTTTGCAGGCGCGGTCCTTGGGGTGTAGGGAAGCTTTAGACGGGGTCACGATGGAAGAAAAAGGAGGGCCCACTGGCTTCTCGGGGAGGAGTGAGTACACAGGCCGGGGCGCAGATCCCCAGTTCCCGCGGAGCGGCCACGTCTTCAAAAACGCCCACGACCTCGGGGCCGGGCCGCTTAGTGCAGCCCTGGGAACCCTGACCATCGGGTGGGCTCCGAGGGTGACACGTTCTTGCCACCCCCTTCTGCCCCAGCAATCCCTTTAAATGGCCCCAAGGACTTAGAGGTTTGAGGCGGGATGAGACCTGACCCACTGCGTAGACGCTGTCGCCTCCGCCGCCGCTGTCACAGCCCCTCCGTGCGAGGCTGCGCTGCGGCCGGGACAGTCCCAATCCCCGCGGGCCGCTTCCCGGCGCGGCGCTCGGGTGCGGGGGCGCTGCGCGCGCGGCTGGCGCGGAAGGAAATCGCCCCGCGCCCGCCGCCGGGAAGGGGAGGGCGGCGAGGAGGCGGGCGCAGGGGCCGGCCGCCCGGGCCAGGTCGGCTTTGAATGGTTTGGGAGGACGAATTGTTAGACCCCGAGGAAGGGGGGGTAGGGCCGGGGGAGGGGGACTGGAAAGCGGAAACTTTCCTATAAAACTTGGAAAAGTCCCTCCTCCCCACGTCAGGCCAATGACACCGCTGCCCCCAAACTTTCCGCTGCACGGAGGTATAAGAGCCTCCAAGCCTGCAGACTTCGCCCAACTCCCAGACACCTCGCGGGCTCGCCAGCACCGACAGCGCTTCCCGGAGGCCGCGCGGGGCGTGCGTGCGTCCGTGCGGCCGCGGCGCGCCTTCTTTTTGGACCTCGGGGCCATCCGCAGCGTCCCCTCCCCCGGCGCCTCCTCCCGCCTCCCGCGCCCTCCCCGCGGAGGTCCTCCCGCTCCCGCCTCCCGCTCCCCGCTCCGCGGCCGCTCCGCCCGGGCCGGCGCCGCGCGCTGTGGAAGCTGGCGGGCTGAGGCGCGCCGCTCCGCTCCTCGTCCCCGGGCCCGCGAGGCCGCACGTCGCCGCCCGAGAGATGATGCAGGACGTGTCCAGCTCGCCAGTCTCACCGGCCGACGACAGCCTGAGCAACAGCGAGGAGGAGCCGGACCGGCAGCAGGCGCCGAGCGGCAAGCGCGGGGCGCGCAAGCGGCGCAGCAGCAGGCGCAGCGCGGGCGGCGGCGCGGGCCCCGGCGGGGCGGCGGGCGCGGGCGGCGGCGGCGGCGAGGAGCCGGGCAGCCCGGCGCAGGGCAAGCGCGGCAAGAAGTCTGCGGGCGGCGGTGGCGGCGGCGCGGGAGGCGGCGGCAGCAGCAGCGGCGGCGGGAGCCCGCAGTCGTACGAAGAGCTGCAGACGCAGCGGGTCATGGCCAACGTGCGGGAGCGCCAGCGCACGCAGTCGCTGAACGAGGCGTTCGCCGCGCTGCGGAAGATCATCCCCACGCTGCCCTCGGACAAGCTGAGCAAGATCCAGACCCTCAAGCTGGCGGCCAGGTACATCGACTTCCTCTATCAGGTCCTCCAGAGCGACGAGCTGGACTCCAAGATGGCAAGCTGCAGCTATGTGGCCCACGAGCGGCTCAGCTACGCCTTCTCGGTCTGGAGGATGGAGGGGGCCTGGTCCATGTCCGCGTCCCACTAGCAGGCGGAGCTCCCCACCCCTCGGCAGGGCCGGAGACCTAGGTAAGGACCGCGCCTCTGCGCCGCTCAGGTGGCGGACGGACGAACGGACGGATGGACGCACTGGGCGCGGTGGCCCGGCCGCCTGGCCGCGCTCCACTATCCCACGGTCCTCCCATCTCTGTCACCTAACCTGGCACCGCTGCCGCGTTCCGCCAGCGTCCCTGGAAGCCTTTCGGTCCCCGCGAGGGAGCGAGGTCCCCCGGGGGCTGCGCCCTGGGTAGGGTGTGTGTGTGCGTGAGTGTGCGTGACAGACAGGAGGGAGGACAGAGAAAGACCCCAGGATCAAGGGGAAGCACAGTTTTGCAGGGCCTCCTTTTCTTTGGGCTTTAACGTTTCGTTCTTCTTGAAACAAATGTTTCCAAATTCCACCTCCTCCTTTCCGCCCACCCACTTCCTCTTGCCCTCAGGCTGAAATCCTTCCAGGTTGTTCCGCGTAATTTCTCGGCGGTGGTGATAACAGGGCTCACTTAGTCTTAGAAACAGCCACAGAGACCTAAACAGTAACCAACTTTCCCCCCCTCTCTGGGTTTTTGCAGATGTCATTGTTTCCAGAGAAGGAGAAAATGGACAGTCTAGAGACTCTGGAGCTGGATAACTAAAAATAAATATATGCCAAAGATTTTCTTGGAAATTAGAAGAGCAGAACCCAAATACAAAGAAACAGGGCGTGGGGCGCACTTTTAAAAGAGAGAGCGAGACAGGCCCCTGGACAGTGATTTTCAGACGGGCAGCGGCACCATCCTCACACCTCTTCATTCTGATAGAAGTCTGAACAGTTGTTTGTGTTCCTTTTTGTTTTTTTGACGAAGAATGTTTTTATTTTTATTTTTTAACGCATGCATTCTCAAGAGGTCGTGCCAATCAGCCAATGAAAGGAAAGGCATCATTATGGATTTTCTCCATTTTAAAATGTTAATAACCAGAGGAATTTTAAGAACAACTTTAAAAATAAAGATAATGGGATCAAACTGGCCTGCAAAATCATAGTCAGTTAATTCCTTTTTTTGTTCTTCCTCTGAGGGAAAAAAAACAAACTTAAAATACAAAAACAACGTTCTATTTATTTATTGATGACCCATGGTAAAATGCAAATAGATCCGGTGTCTAAATGCATTCATATTTTTATGATTGTTTTGTAAATAACTTTGTATATTATTTTTCTGCAATAAATAAATATGATTGAAAATTTTAAGGACGTTAGAGTTTGGTCTATATTTTTAAAGCTCAGGATTAAATTGGTGGTAAATACCTGCTTGTTTAACTCTGGAGGCACCCAGAAGGGAGGGGGCACTAATATAAACAAAGCAGGGAATAACTCAAATAAACCAGCTACTGACAGGCACAGGCATGTTATTTAAAAAGACAGCTTTATTATTATTCCATTTTGGTGTTCAGCGGGACTTAACAGCATCTCTCCTTCAACTCTTATCAAGTTCCCCAGCAGAAAACTTTTAACGAACTTGTTACTCATCTCTCTTGTTTATAATTGGAAAGAGTAACTAAAACATTCAAATAACCTTTGAAACCAGCACTATTTTTTCTTGTTACTATATATTTTTGCCATGCGCTCTACTTTTTTGCGAGAATTCTTAAATAGGTTCATTTCAGAGACAAGATAATGTGGTAATGAAAATTATTTCTACACATACAAATGAATACAAATGCATGGGAAATGTTTAATTCAGTAGGAAAAAGAATTTCACTTGTATTTTGTTTAATGCTTTCATGAATGAGTGTGACATTCAGTGTCATGTTTACTGAAGAATATATTCTTGATGTTAGCAGAGAAGCATGCTCCTATTTATACATAAAGAATGTATAGCTATGCAATGAAGAACCTGAATTTTCCACTATCTGTGGTAACTTCTAGAACAGTTACTATTTTAAATGCTGCAGCTATTCAGTTTCAAGTGGGATTTTTTAGTAAATGTATTTTACCCAAAATTACACATACTATTTCCTTGAACACACAAACCCAATCTGATGAAGTAAAACAATCACAAAAGTACAAATGGTGCTTGATTTTTATTTCATTCTCATTATTTCTGAGCCAAGAATATGTTGGTGTTTATATTATCATTAAAGGTAGTGGTTTTATCAAACTTAGTTCTTAATTCTTTTACATTTACTTTACTGCTTTCAAGTGTAATTAAGAAAACTTTCAAATTAGACAATTATTTTGGTGCCTAATTCAACAGTGACCATGTGAAATAAGTATATGTATCCAAACAAGCAGTGTTTGCTTAGCTCAGGTAGAGGTTATGTTATTGCCTGAAGGTTTTTGTTTTCCTCTTCACAGACCACAGAACAATGCTGACATGACAACATTATAAATTTATTGTGAATGTTTTCAGCCATATTTTGTGGTAAAGAACCTGTAACCTTTACTTCCAAGATTAGTGAAAGCTTGGGGAAATGTTATTTGAATTTTGATTGTCTTTTGCCAGCTAATGAACAGGGAAGGTGATTGTGTGTGGATATATTTGTGATGTGTGTGTGTGTATGTGTGTGTGTGTGTTTATAAGGTAGAAATGTATAGTGCCACAGTACCAAAAAAGTTTAAGGGAAGATATCAAAATGGTAATCCTCTTTTTTGTTATGTATCATCCACCCACCTCCATTTTCTAAATTGTTAATGGGGGGAATCATCTTGTTCACTAGTTTGGTCTGACTATTTGATATTTCAGATTTCTTGAGCTACATCAGAATGGAGCTGACCATCATTGCTGAAAAGGTAAACAACATCTTAACTCTGACTGTAAAAACTAGATATTTCAAAGAAAGGTAGTTCTTCCATTTGCCTTCTTAAAGCTTTACTTTTTCTACTTTTTTTAAAAGAGGAAACTGAAGAGAAGCAAGTGTCACATTTATATTGAGTAATACTAAATACAAAATACCAAGAAATATTTTCCTCTAGGTTTTCACAGAAATTAACAAACAAAAAGTGGTGAATAGTTTTACTCTGAGGAAACTTCACGGTGGAAAATATTAGCTACTAGAATATAAATTTTAGCTTGCAAATTCTATATTCTCACCTATGTGACATAAAATGCTTAACATTTTTTAGAACACAAAGCCACCTGTCATCTTCTCCACCATTACTTCTTGTCATTTTACTTCATTTCGTTTTATTTTTGCCACCTGCATTTGTTTAAAAGATTCATCGATGCCTGTTTTATCACTGAGAAGATAAATCTTTCCATTCAGTTAGGTGGCTGGACTCAGGTCTTCCCCTTTCAACCAGCATGCATTTACTAGGGGAAAGTATTGTGTTCAGTGGTCTTGAATGAAATCTAAAATGTTGAATAACATGTTTCCTTTACTGTGCGAAGTCATTATTTTTGTTTTTAATTTTATCCGATCAACAGTCTTTAGTCATAAAAAAGCAGTAAAATTTTGTTCCCATCTATTTTCCCTTTTCATGCATATACATGCTGAGCAGTGCAGAGATAATCATTCATGCAGAGTTGCAGGTCCCCTCCCCAAAGTAGAGCAGACTACTAATAAAATAACGTTAAGTAGCAGGAACTCACACACCTTGTGTACTTTTCCCCCACATTCAACAAAGGCACCAGCTTCTTGCCCCTTCGCTCTTCGGGCTCATATTCATAATGGAGCTTTTTAAGGGACACTTGGCCTCTTGCAAAAAAGTAGAGCATTTTGCACATTCCACGGTTTGGCAAAGTCAGAACTAGTTATTTTCTCTAGACCGGTATCAAGTTCTTCTCAGGCATATGATTTCACTTGAAGTCCTGCCCAGGAATCCTTCAAAGTGAGCGTTTGTCCCGCTCTCATGATGTCAGGCGGTTTTCCCTGCATCTGTAATTTGAAGAAAAACAAACAAACCTGCGGAGAACAAACGCCACAGAAACCTAAACAGAACTCGGTGGGGAGCGAGGGTCTCACCTGCGGTGGGCTCTGAAAAGGGACGCAGGCCTGGCTCCCCTGCGTGGGTGGCGGGCCGGCCCGCACCATGGAGAGGGTGACACTGGCGGTGCCCTCTTCGGATGGTGTGGACCTGCTCCAGTCCGGCGCTGGACGTTGTTTGGAGGCGGTGGCGCCAAGTGTCAGCGGTAGCAAGGGGAGCAGCAGCAACAAATTCAGGCTAAGGCCCAACCTCAAATTTCCAGAGATAGTCCCCGCATGAGAGACAAACGGGTCGGAAAGGGGATCCCCTGGGGCCACTTTTGCAGAATTTTCTGCTTATGTGTCATAAACACTGCCCCACCCCCAACACCAGAGAAAGTGGAAGGAACGCGCAATGGCAAAATGGAAGGAGAAATCAACTTCTTCGTAATGTCTCAAAACCGGCCACGCCACTGTTTCTCAGAAAACTACCAACTCCTCTTTGTAAATTGAGCCCTGGAAAATGCAAACATAAGGATGACTAATTTTCTTTATTTACTCAACAGCAAAAGACAGACCTAGTCAACAGGGCATGGCATACACTCTTCATTCGGTTTTGTCACCAGGCCCCACGACTGTGAGCCACTTAATGTTCTTAGCGAATCAAAGCACGTGTCCTTTGAAGAAGGTGTGTAATTGGAGTTTAAGGCATGTATGGAATTCCCAGATGTCTATAAAGTAAGAAGGAGCATGTGGCAGGTCACTGGAAGGTGGGGCAGGTTAAAATCACTGGCTCAAACGTTCCGCTTTATATTCTCCCCCTTTATAAAGGCCAGCAAGATAATCCTTAGGGAAAGGTTGGGATAGGATCATATAAAGATTCATCTTCTTGTATCAGAGGCATAGTAACCATGGCAAACAGCACATGGTCAGAAAACCTCAAAGAAAACACTCAATTACAGCAGGGATTTCGTGGGCTCCTTGCAACAAGATCGTTTGGGGTTTGCTTTAGTTGAGGGCTTCCCAGAGCCTTTTTTTTTTTTTTTTTTGTTTGTTTACGTGGACTATTTTCTTTTCCTTCTTTTTTTTCCCTCTTAAGTTTGTGGATGTGTCCTCCTACTTCTGCATGCAATCTAGACTGAAGCCAGAGAAACAAAACTCCAGATTTGGAAAAGAAAAAGAAAAAAAAAAGAAAAAGAAAGAAAGAAAGAAAAGAAAAGAAACAATTCTAAAAGCATTTGTTCCAGAAGGCAGCCTTTTGGGGGAAGGGAGATTGCGAGTCAGTGAAATTAAATTTCTATAAAACATGCAGTTTCAACATCTACCAGACAGAGGGAAAGCTCAGTGAAAAGACAGCCATCAAAATCAGCTGCTCTCCTTTTTCATTTCACTGAGGAATGTACAGACTGCGAACCAAATGTGAGTTTGAGTGCTATTAGGCAGCTTTGGTTTTGTTTTATTTTTGTTTTGTTTTGGGGTTGGAGCCTGAATCCAAATACTGCTTTTTTTTTTCTTGCGTTCTCCACGATGTCGCCCTCATTTGCCTGTACAATCAAGCCAGAGGTGGGAGATCTTGGGGATCCGCTAAAGAAAGTGGCCCGGGCAAAGGTCGGCACCAGGAGGAGGGCAATGTTGGGCGGTTTGGACTAAGAGCAAAGAGCTTCACAAAAGTTACCGCTGAGGTGGGCAGGAGGGGGACAGGGATGCACCTGGGCGACACAAGTGTGACAAGCGAAAAGTTAGGCAGGTACCTGAAGGAAGTTTATCTTGCCCAGATGTTAAGGCTTTCCTGAAATGTCACGTGGATAGAACAGATGTATAACTTGCAAATGGAGCCACGCCTGTAAATACAAGAAAGGCAAATGCTTGGAGGGAAATCCAGGCATAAATCATCAGGCTCCTTTTCGAAATATCTATTTACTCCTTTAAATATTTGCTTCCAGAGAGTGAAGGCATTTCTTAAATTAAGTGGATCTTCCAGGGAAAGTCACCATTTCATTCCCAACCCAGTGCCCACATCCCATAGATGCTTGGGGTGTGGGGTGTGAGGATTGGGTGTGGGGGCTTATTTTGTCTCCTGCCCTCCAGTTTTCCTTCTTCACATTCCCCATCCCCCAAACCTCTCCTCCTGCTTCTGGAAGACTTTTGATCCTGAGAAACGTATCGGATCTCGGTTTGGAAAAGCTGAAACTAATCAATTGCCTTTTTGAAGGGGTAGAGAGTGATAAGAAGACTGGAGGAATGCCAGGCCTGACAGACCCTAAACCTCCAAGATGCTTAGATGGGCTGAAAGATGAGTGGGGGATTCCTCCCTCCTGGGGCAGGGAAGCAGCCCTCCTGAGCCCACAGGGAAAGGCTTTTTACCAAGATATGTGACTGGTTTGTTTGAAAAGGACTTTTAAAAATGACTTGTATGCATAAAGAGTCACCCCACCACGGGAGAAGGAAGCTCAGCTTCTAAACAAAATTAAAACGCATTTGCAGTTCCCCAGTTGTGGAGAAAGAACCCAATTCTTTTCTCTGCATTTAAGAAAGATGTTCATAAAGGTTATTGTGACTATTAACACATGGTACAGGTCTGGGTTTCTGCACACAATGAAGTTTTAAATATTTGTCACCCATATATTAAGACAATGTATTGAATGAATTGTACTGTGACTGTTCTTTCAAATGCAAAACTATCTCCAAATCTCTATTACATTGACATTACATCTGGTTTATGGTATTCTATAGCCATCCATGTAGCTCTCTCCTTTAAACAAAATGTAAAAAAGTATTTTCTTCCACAATATTAAATCCAATTTTATGTCAGGGTTTATCCTCTTAGGATTTCCTACGGGCATGGTCAGAATTGAAATACATTTTGAGTGATTACATTAGCTTTAAGGGTTGTCATTTTTTTTTAAAGTGCCAGGGACCAGATAAACAGACAGGTTCTTTCTCTCTAAGACATTAAATTTCAATAACCATCCAGCCATACTAACCTTGATTTATTACCTTTGGGTGCATATCATCTGGTGATAAGCCCCAAAGCATCAGATCCTCCCCCTCTGAGTTTGCCTGGCCTTCAAGGAGTTGGATGGAATGCCAACATCCCAAATGTAAAGCCTACTTTTGGGACTTCTGTACTTCCGTATCCTATACATAATACTAGATAAGAGTTCATATTTCTTTTCCTTTTTTGTTTCTGAAACATAGTATCAATCAAAGTATGGTGACCTGTTGAATTTGAATTTGCAGTGGAGATGTCTCCCTACTCTAAATTTAGCACTGACATTGAGTCCCTTCAGAGAGGCCTGGAGATGCATTCCTAATGGAGTCAGTGCTCCATTCCTGGGGCAGACTCCTGTCTTCCAGAACAGTATTCTTTAAAATGTTCTTATAAATCCAGCTTTCACCTTATGACAGAAGGAAATTTCTTTTAGCCGCTTGCAAAGGTTGTCTCTCACCTCATTCCACTCCTGACTTCTCTTGCTACCCCCCATCAACACGCACCCTTTAAAACTTCTAACTTTGTAACATGTAAAAGAGACCAGGAGCAGAGAATCCTTCCTCTTTCTTCTCTCCTGGCCTGGATGAGTGAAACTTAAAACACATCTCATAGATCAGTTTTCCTCCTCTGATGTTAGGCACAGTCCACGACCCGGATTTTCAAATAGCCCAGGCTGGAGTCTGCAATGTTTAATCCAGTCAGCTATTAAATGTCCCCTGGCTAAATTAAGAGTATAAGAAAGAATCAGTACAGGGATAATGATACCAAGAGCAGTTTGGTGGAGGGAGGGGGCAGGCAACGCCAGGGATCGTTTGATTTGGAAAATGCTGTTTTTAGAACTCCTGTTAGAGTAATGGCAAAGCTAAGAAACATGAAAGAACAGTTCTTTGTTGCAGGATATGGTTTTAATGAAATACTACTAACACACGTATGCACACACACAATCTATTAATAACCACTTCAGAGAGTCCGCCTTTCCTTTACCTATTAGGCACTAGGAGAGTCCGTAATGTGATCTCCTCCCTCTCCCCCTTTCCTGCCGCTTCAGTGTCTCCCCAGTTAAACTATAATGGTTGTTCTGATGAGCCTGGGCGGAGGCTGCCTTGGCATCCCGGCTCGCTGCCCGGCTTCTCTGTAGGGCGCCAGGCCTGCGGGGAACTTGGCTGCAGGGGCCTCGGCTTCCCCCTTTCGAAGCCGGGTGCCCGCACCTGGGGAGCCAGCTCTCCCGGTCCGGAGCAGGAGGATTCTGAGATCTCCAGCAAATGTGAAACTGGGCAGAAGGCGTACGGAACTCTGCCTGCTTTGGCTCCCTATTGACCCTACCCAGCACTTTTTGTTGATTTAAACCACCCGGAGGGATTGCAACCTAGATAGCAAACGGGGTTGGGGGCAGGGGAGGGGAGCGTGGGGGCAGGGGGTGGAGATCGCCGGAGAAAAACCAACAGCATTTGAGAGGGGGGCAGGCAGCGGGGACCAGGCATTTTAGCAGCCGCATCTGTCATCTGCAGCCTTGGACAGATAAAACCGTCCCCGATCAAAGAAGTCCGTTCATAAATCACCCGTAAGAAATGCATGTGAGGAGTAAAAGACACGTGTCGAATAATCTGGATCCTGGAGTCCGCGGCCCCCAGCGCGGTTCCCAGCGCCCCCGCCCCCGCCCTCCGTCCTCAGCGCCATAGCTGCTCGCAGCTGGGAGAGTTGTGGGCCCCTTTCCCGGGTCTTCCCGCCCCCACCCGACCCTTTGCCCCCGGGTCTCTTCCTGGGGCGCCCGCCCTGCCACCCCCTTTCCGGAGCCTGCAACACAGTCGGCCGACTCGAGTTGACCAAGGAATCAACAGGGAAGGATTCTGCGCGTCTGCATTTCTGAGACCAGAGACTTGCTCTCTCTACATCGGAGACGTCTCGCCTCTGGGTGCCCTCTTAATGACGGGGTCCAGCTCCCGCTCTTTGCTCCCGAGGACCCGCAGATTTGTCCAGCGCGCAGTGTCAGCGTGACGCGGCGCGGAGGGTCTGGCCCCGCCGAAGCGCGGTGGGCGGGCGGCGTGCTCGGTTCCGGGCTTCCACGTCTGGGACGATCCTCGCTTTGCCCTGTGCATCGCCGCCCTGGTGAAACATCTAAGGCGCGACTACTGTCCTCTGCTCTAGGATCCAGTGGCTTCTCCTTCCTGGCTCCCACTTCCCCTGCCCCGAACTCTGCTGCACCTGCTTCCTCTGGTTGAAAACACAGGCGAAAGCCAGTGTCCAGCCCGCGTGCTGAGCCAGCGCGGGGCCAGCTGCGCTCGGACCTGAGCAGCGCGTACTGGGCAGGTTTGGAAGCGCGGAGCCCCTGTCTCCAAAAGACATTTGAGGATGCTAAGAAAGTTTGTGGATCTGTGCGGGGGGTGAGGGGGCGGCGGTCATTGACAAATGCCCCTTCTTAGCCTTTCTCTTTTGCTCCGTGTTAGCATCCTGCAGATAAGTAGGATTTTGCATATAATAGGTGTTTATGGTTCTAGGAACTGCTCTTTGATCTAGGATTTGAGGGGTGGAGTGTCCAAGGGGTCTCTAGACGCTTGTCTGATTTGAATGCTTTTCAGAATGATTTATGGCAAAAGGCTCATTTCTGACACTTCCAGATGCCAAAGCTCTTACCTTCCTAGAAGGGATGAGGGAAACCTGCTTCCAATAGCGGTGTGGATGGGAACCCGCGACTAAACGCGCCTGCCTGTCATTGTAAACTGACAGTGTGCACGGCCTCCTCCCAGAGCAGCTAACCTTCCCCGCCTGCTTGTTAAGGAAGAGGGAGGGATGTGCTTTAGGATGACGAAGCTAAGGGAGGGAAACCGAGTCATTCTCCTGCAAGTTCAGGCTCTTTCAGTAGGTTTATTTTGTGCAATTAACCACCTGCTCTCCTTGGTGGTTTGGCTAGTGCGGTTTGACCCTCCAACCCCTATATGAAGCTGGGCAGGAATAAGCCCTCCGTTGGGACCCCTGGTGGTTTCAGCCTCCAGCCTTAACCTCTGGCCGTGGAGTGGATCGCAGTCTTGGTTCCCGCGGGGCAGAGGCACCGGCAGCATTCAGAAGCTGCCGGGGCTTCCTGGGGAGGAGGCAGTAGTGTCTTTCTGAAAGCTCCCTCCAAGCCCAGGACAGCGAAGAGAGGCCAGGAAAAATAACCCTCCCAACTCAATTACTTGGAGCTCCACCGTGAAGCTGAAAAGCTGAAATGTGCGCCGCGGCAGGGGGCAGGTCAGACAGGGCGGATGCTAGCGCGATTTTAGGGGACCCCCAGGGCCGGCCGAGCTGTGAGAAAGCGCTAAAGGCGTTTGTAACCTGAAGCTAAAGGTGGGCCCGACCCACAGTAGCCTCCAGCGGACGCTTTTCCCCAAGGAAACGACGTTTTCCAGACATTTTTTCTCCTTCAAAATGTAACCGATTGGGGTAGAATGGGTTGGGGGATTCTTTCCTTCTCAGGGAAGGCAAATGAAGAAAGACGTGAACTGCGCAGGCTAGACCACTAGTGGTTAACAGAATTGAGACCAGGGCACTACTAGTAAATGTCTGCCCAGGGTTTAGCTCTAAGTGATATTCTGGTTATTTTCTTAGAATCCTACAAGCCTGGGAATCTGTGATGTTTGGGGAACAACGTCTACTTCAGACTTTTTTGGTGAGCCTATACCTTAACTCCTTTCAGATCTTTGCCATGGGAGTAACACAAGGTTCAGTGGTTTCCATTCTCAATTAAAAAAAAAAAAAACCCAAAAAACAAGATTTCCAGGGTGGCAGGGTAGATCGTCTGAACAAACTTATTCTCCAATACTCTAGTTTTCCTCTTTCTTCAGAACATTATAAAAAAAATCAGTTCAGAGTTTATTGGTTTATGTAGAACCGATCCTGATTTGATAAGCTTAATCATATGACAAAAAGCATGCTGATCATTCCCTTCTCTCACTCAAAGAGCAGTCTGAGTGAGAGTTTTCGAAAGTTACTGCCTGTTTTTTTTTGTTGTTGTTTTGTTTTTTGGTTTTTGTTTTTTGTTTTTTGTCCCTAGAGTTTGACCACTACATCAAAAGACAAAGACTCAGGTCACCTCTTGTCTTTTCTATATGTATATATTTAAGAGCATAAGAATATTAAATAAAAAGCTTTCCCAACTTCAAACCTATCAAATGTTTAACAGCTGAAGGATATTCATCTTTAGGAGGTAGGCCAAAATGTCAATAAAAATTTAATTATTTCTGAAACATATGGGAGCACTTACAAGACCCAAAATGTGATACTAAGTATTGATATTGAGAGGAAACCTTACAATATACTTTCATATTTGCTGGTCAAGACCTTATACCCTCAAAAGGTTCCACAAGCCACAGAAAATTTTATTCTTCCTGACAGGGTTTCTAAAGCTTGCATGAAAGACAGGTTGGTGGCCAAAGGGGTCACCTATATTCTGTGTAAGGAGAAATTAGTGTTGAGTTCCTATGTGTTTGATGTTTGTCTTCTGTTGAAAATTGTGTTATCTATGATAACAAATATTATTTCAATGTGAAGGAGGTGGTGTATGTTACTGTGGCCACTTTTATTGGCAGCTAACACAAATTGCCTTCCGAAATGCTTCATCCAGATATTCTTCCCAACGTATAATTTTGCCAGGCTGTGAGATGTAAAGATATTGCAAAGTGATACTAGTGTTATTTTTGTAGTTGGCTGTGATGAGCAAGACTGATGATGTGTGATTTGGAATGACCTCCAAAATATAAAAAATGTCTTTTTGATAGCTACTTTTTCTACTTACAAGTGCCAGTTTTTATGTATAGCTTCCAGAAGACTTTTGATTGTTTTAAACTAGGGATTCAAAGTCCAACTGTTGAACTTCAGGTTAGCCTCAGACCACCTGCTGCTTTGGAAGATTCCCCTGCAAAACTCAGTGAATTGGTTTAACTGTTTTGTCATTATTTCCAATTTCCCTGTTGTTCTCTTCACAATGCCTTCAAAATTGATTTGAGTACCTAGTTTTCTTCCAGCGTTAACATCCCTGTGATGAGCCTTTATACACCTTCTCTGATGTAGTAATAGGCCCTCGACCCCTGGAACAGAGTTTCTGTTTCTCTCAATGATTAAATTTGTTTAAGTCAGCCATTTAGTTTACAAGAAGGACTTGAAGTCCAAGGTGTTTGATTTTGAGACTTTAGCCCAAGACTAGCCCAAGGCTAATTTGACCAAGTTCAGTGAGCTTTCCTCCACTTGGAAGCATAGTTTTTAGATTTAAAGCAAAATAGTATACTGAAGAATTGGCCTAGGGCACAGAGCTATTGAGCAACTGTTCCCCCAGGTTCACTTTTATTACAAACTTTTGGATAACAAAGCAGATAATAAGACAAAAACTGCCTTTTAATAAATGATACCACTGAACACTGTTCCAGGCATCTACTTAAAACACGCTAAAGGGTGTCAGCCAGGAAATAAGTATCACTATTTCACTATTGTATCTTTTCACATCCTAGGAATGAAAATAAATGTCTATGGTGAAATCAAAAAAATTGCAATTGTGATCTTTTGAATATATGTACACTTTAGTGTACTTTTTATTTTATTTTAATTTTTACAATTCCTGATACAAAGTCTTGTTTGTACGAACACCCTGAAATCATTATTTCTGCCTTTTGTAAGGATGATTACTACTTAAAATACTCTTACAAGTTCATGGATGATGGGAAAGTAACGATGATTTAAGTAACGTGTGCAAAACTTGTTGGTTGGGCTGAAAAGCCAGGAGCGTAGTTTGCCCCATGGAGTGATTATGGGATGAGGCAGAACTGAAGGAGAGTGATCATAAGTGGGTTTTCTTGCTATAGGCAAATGCTCCCAAAGGTCCTTTCACTCTAAGATCTGTGGTGCTGTTCTTACATCTGGAATGATCTTCTCGTAGCTTTTCATGAGTTACTGGCATAAAAAGTAACATGCAATCACATTATAGGTAGCACAGTTCAGAAAAATAACCTGGGTACACTGTGTGTGGATTCGTTCACGTGTACAAACAGGTGACTCTCATTTATCCCGTAAAATGATTTATTCACTTGTCTGCCTGTACATAGAGTTAAAAATCATCTAGATCAGCAGAAGCGATTTCAGAATGTTCATTCTTCTCCAAGCATTCTTCTCCAAGTGACAGGCTGTGTGGGTGGCCACTATGACACTGTTTTCAGTTATACAAATGAATGATTATTCAGTCAACAAACTTTTTTTGGTGGTCTAGCTAAGCTCTGTAGCTATGCAGAGATGACAGAGTGGAGCTCATGAGACTGAAGGAGAATCTTCTTATTACAGAAATCTGGTTTCACTGAGAACATTTTGCTGCATGTGCCTGAGAGGGTCCCTCAAGTAGTGAGTTTATCCCAATATTCCTTTGATAGTTTAGGATGGTGCAGAAAATTACTACCTGTGGAAAAAGTGGAAAGAAATTTCCCTACACTAGCATTCTGAGAGTGTAAACTTCAGAACAGAAGAAATAGAAGTGAGACCAAGAACATTATACTTTGCACTTGCTGTTTCATTTTTTTCCTCCATCTGTAGCAACATCCTATAGGTCAACAGTCACTTGTAAAACTATCTGTTTTTAGTACACAGGTGACTCTGCAATGTACTGATATAATGCCAGCACCTTGCTAGCAGCTGCACATGGCATTGCTATTAATCTGAACTAACAACACCCTTTATACTAATGGAGAAACTATGCAGAGGTGACCAAAGTCTACATTTAAAAAAACTGAAAAATGACAGCACTAAAATTTATATTGGGAATGAAAGTCCAAATAAGCCACAAGAGATGTTCAAAAGACATTGTTTAAAACATCATGGTTCAGGTATTTATTCCACCTTAAGTATGTTAGAGGCAAAGTAGCTCTGAAACACTTCGCTGCCCTTTTTCTTTCTTTTGTGACCCCTTTTCATTTATGACCTCAGTCTCGGAGCAGGGCTTATTTCAGGTCTCTCTGCACCACGGACCAAGTGTCCTTGTTCAGGGAACATCCTCATAACAATGTGTGGCAGTGTTGGCACCCCGAAAGCAATACTTGTTAAATCTGTAACAAATGTGGCCAGTTTGTTTTCTGTGCATTTTAAGAAATGACTTGGTTTCTATGAAGGCTCTAAGGAGACTGTCCACACAGACTGGAGCAGCTGTCGAGAACAGTCCACTCCTTCTCCTGATCTAGCCAATTAGAGATTCATTTTCATATATTCCTGTGCTGCAAATAGCTGGACATTGCTCTGTCACCCACCAAAGAGTATAATCACTGATAACTAAGTGATGCATATCATTCAGTATCTGCTCAAAGCTGAAACTTCAAGTTACTTGTTTACTGACTACACGCACACATTATTCCAAAGTCTAGAATGGTGGTTTACAGGCTGAAATGTAATTGATTGTGAATTGAAAAGAAGCATTCGAAAAAGATTTTTAAATGTGGTATGATTAGTATGAATGAAGAAAGCTGCTTCTCCACCCTCAATCTTCCTCCTGCTTCCCCTCTCACTCCCAGGATGCGGTGAGCTTGTGTAATTTAAGGCAGGTGGTCTGCATAGTGGGCTCACCACAGAGGATGAGAGTATGTGCATTTGATACCCTGACTGCTGCTCTTCAATAGACTTTAAATAGACTCTGACTATTATTTGGCTTTTGGCTATTACATTTATTTTCACTTTCTTTCAAAGATTTTTCTTTCTCATTTTGTCATTTTCCACATACTGAAATGGAACCCCAGTCCAATAGCACCATATAGAGGATTTATCTATATTGTCATCAAGCTAAATGCAAAGGAAATATCAAAGGGGAGCAGAGAGTACCACTATATTTGGCTCTTGAATGCTGACAGAAAATGCTTGCATTTTTCTTTGCCTAGGTAATAACAACATTTTATTTTTATATAAAGTCTTTCATCTGAGAATCTCAAAGGCCTTCAAGATGTCATTTGTGTCTGGCATTCTTCAGTTGGCTGCCCTTTGTCTCTTTCAGTAAGGAAATATTGCTGTTGGATGTAGTTTTATAACCGACCTGCATTTGGGTATGTGTATTCAAAGGTCCAAGGGCATTGGCCGCTTCTTAAATAGATCAAACAAATGACCAGTTATGACACTGTCAAAACAACCCTGGGAGGAAGATGGGTGGCAAAGGTGATTACCGAGTTTACAGGTGGAGCAGTTGTGACACAGCAGGGTTAAGTGACTCACCTGAGGGCACACAGTGGAGTCTTTGTTACTGGTAGGAACAGAGGCCCATGTACCAGACTGTTAGCGTGGCTCTTTCCCTCACTTCCGATCTGCTGCTTCTTTCACAATGAAAATCTCTTAAGACAATTCATCCTTGTATAGATAAGGAAAGAAATCCAGTGCAAAGGAGAAAAGATAACAACTTCGAAAATGTTGAAGATAAAGAAACACGTCTAAATGAGCCTAAATCTAGAAAGAGTATTACTTGAACATAGAAGTGGAAGTGTGGATTTTAAAAGTTTCATTCCTTTTAAAGAAGAAAGCATGTGTGGATCTAAGCTAAAGATTAAAGGCATAATGTGAGATTTACATACGTACATATATTTACACCTATATAGGTACTGTATGTATTTTCTTACCTAAATTTTCCATACATGTTAAAACTAAAAAGCATTTTAAATTGGTATAATATTTATGACTATCTTATTCTTTTCTGGAATTTTGTTTTGCCTCATATTTCCAAACTTAGTCATTTGCTTCAGCATTATAGTTATTATGTTGAAGATCTCGGAAGTTGATAATATCGCTCCTTGGCATCATTGTATAATTTGCCATTAACTAGTGTTTGACAATTCTGTGTTGTTCCACTTAACATTTATGTTTTAATATCCTCTTGGGATGCCATATTGCAATTTACATTTAATTTAAAAAGTCATTGTGAAGTTAGGGCCAAGGATCCCAGCTCAGCATTTAGATGTAGAATAACTTCAGTACTTCATTTCAAGGAAAGTAGCAAATAGAAGGAATATGTAAATTTTTAATAGTGAAGGCAATAGCAAAGGAGACTAATTTTCATCTGAGAGTCATTGTACATTTAAAACAAAACAGTTTATTAAACAAAATCTTTTGTTTTTGTTTTCCTTTCTTTTATTTTCAATTTGAGCTTTTCTATTAGAACCTATCTTTTATAGTAAAGGATTATTACACATAAGCAGAAAAAAGTTCTGGAACACTTTTAATTGTATACATACTGAAGCTGTCATGAGTCCATTTAATTTATGGTTGTTTATTAAAAGAAATAATCCTGTGTACATATCTTCCTAATTTTCTAAGCTTAGATATTTTCACATCCAAGATTTGTGATTTAGAAAGTTTAGAAAAATCTGCTCCACATATCACATAAGTTTTATCACATCAGAAATAGAAATCTCTTAGTGATATGCCGTGTTCCTAATCTGTGTATGCTAAATTCTCAGCTTAGTTTTGATCTTCTCCAGAAGAAATATGAGTAAACAAGCAGGAGTAATAATGGAAAAAGTGAAAAACGTGATTCTCTTACTTTGCCTGAGTTTAAGAATCTAGAATCTGTACTGCATTTTGGCTTTATTAGCCTCTCTGCTCAGGGAATTGGTATTGTTTTGTGCTTTCCCTTGAGATGAGATCAGAGTGAGTGAGGTAAAGGTTTAGCAACACGGAACAATGAAAGATGCTTAAGAATGTGTCTTGCTTTATTAGATAGTTTAAGTATATGATCTTGCTTTCATATTTCTTATATACAAAATCAAACCATTAATACTGCTTTTTAGATTGATCTTCTTGTGTTGTTCATTTTACCTTAAATGAAAGTTCAGTTTCTAATGTGCAGTTGAATTAATTAAAGGTATCAAGGAAAGAAGAAGATTACTTTAGCTCTGCCATTTATTAACTGTACTATTTAGCCAATGAAATGAATTTATCTGTGCATCAGGTTCTCTATAATTGGGAAATGGGTTGGATTATAGTGCTAGCTTTATCTTTCTGCCATTCTATGATCTAACGTATCTGATGATGCATCAATAAAATATAATGTGAAAATATTGTTTTAAATTGAATTGTTAGGAATTATTTCTCAGATGACAAGCTTAAATCTGTAGAATCAACTAAAATGTTGTCTTTTCTAAAATTATAATTTAAAGGTAGTAAAGCAGAGCTTTATTTTAAAAATGCAAGATCTTTCTGAACTTCAAGTTCCTCTAGATAAAAAGTAAATATTTCACAATTGAGAACAGATACAAAATATTCACAACTCAATATTGTCTCTTTACTACCGAAAATAATTTTACAGTAGTTTCACTTTATGATTTTCTTGTTAAAAGAAAGTATTTGCTACCAATTGTTTGAATCAAAGTTGATCTATCTTCATTCATACATAAGATATTTTTGCTCATCAATATTGATGTAATTCAATAGCTGGAAGTTACATTTTATGCACAGAGACAGAGTGTACATGTTCATGTAAAGACTGGCACAATTACTATTAATAATAGAAATGATAAACACATGACTGTTTATTGGGTAGAAGTCTTTTTTAAAGTATTAATTCACAATTCTTCATTAAAATTTCCCTTTTCACATATGATATCAAAGTAACCATGTAAAAATTGAAACTTGTTCTCAGGGTCCATGCTCTGGAGTATTTCTGTTTCTTGTTTTGCTTTGTGGTTACTAACCACAGAGAAATTTGTCTTTTTTACATATGCTGGAAATAATTTACTGCTTTTAGAAATGTTAAACCACACACACAAACGCACACACACACGCGCACACACACACACACACACACAACTAATGTTAAAGAAACATGGGTTGCCGAAGCCTTCAAATCTAGGAAATTGAGAGTTAATGGAGAAGTTCTGATCTGGCTCTGTGTCCCACAGCCTTCAAGGCCTCTGAAGAATGACAGGTAGTATCCAGCCCACAGATACGTAAAAATTAAAATGAAAACAAACCAAAAGCAAACACTGTATGAGCAGAGCAATGTGGTAGGGGGCACCCGTGGTTAGTGCAATTTCTCAGAGCCACTATAGTTCACACTTACTAAGTAAAAAAATTAATGCTTCTTAGAAACACCAATTTTTATGTAACCTTCATACACAGAGAAAAATTACAAATTCAAAGAATTGCTGCATGGCAATACAGTTTTTCATTTGTGGCACAGATGTATTTAATGATACAGTCTTGATAAAATGATATTCTCACCTGAGATTTTAAAACTAATATTTATTGGTACAATATGTGCACCTGGTATATGGTAGAAACAATGCTTTTAATCCCATCTCTTTTACCGACCTTGCTTAAAAGACTAGAAATCAAAGCTGTTCACTCAGATTTGGTCTCAGAAACTAAAATCTCTGGGTATGGGACTAACATAAAGGGCAAAAGTTCAATGTTTATAGAAGATATATTTTTAAGTGTTGGTTTCCAACATTATCTTATGTATATCTGTACAGAAACTAAAATTTTGAAAAGTCAGCAAGGCACAATTTTATTGATAAAAATGCATCTAATCTGGTTTGTTATTACGTTGTATTAATTTTATTTAAATTATGCAACACCTTTCCTCAAGACCTGATAGTTGCCAGTTGAGTCTATTTTAATATTTATTATTTAGTGCAGAAAACATATCTTCAATTTTTAGTAAAAGCATTTGCACTAGAGGTGGTTTTTTAAAGAATTTTTTGATACATTAATTATTATCCTAATTAAGATTAATTTACTCAAAATGTCTTCTTGGATTGAGTCTGATTGTCCTTGAGTTATAGATATGCCTTGGGTAATTTATTCAAAGTGCATCATTGAGTAAAAATCATAATATACTTTTAAAAATATTTCTGTTTCATTTGAGCATTGTCAAAATATTTAAACTATGATAAGTCATGAATAGCACGTTACTTTATGTACAGTCATATTATTTGTGTGTGTGTGTGAATGAGAAAAGAAACGTAGTAATATCCAAATGTATCAGTTATTAAATAAGCACATTGGAAGTCAGAAAGTTAAAGATGAATTTGCATGAGTTAGAAATCATAGACTGCTTTAACTTTAATTAATAGTAAAAATAATTTTAGTTTTTGACATGAGCTTTGCCTCCTCAAGAAAAGCTTTTTATTTTAAAGAGTCCCATATGTTTTAAAAGTAAATTGATTATAAAAATTAGACACATTAGATGACACTTTAAAGAAATATCCCTTTATCGATATACAATCACATTTATTGATAACTAATAATTTGCTTGTATATACTAGCAATCTCCAAAAATATTGGTAGAATAAATATTTAACAATTCATTAAGCTAGAAATTAATTTTTCATACTTAGGAAAGGATTAATAATTGCATTCTAGAAATACTTTCTTTACTGATTGAATATTTACAGACTAGTTAAGATTTAAAATCTTGTCTTTGTATTTCAATATAGAAATGTTTAAAATATTGTGAAATAAAAATTATGCAATGAAGTATTTCCAGATTCTAAAACATAAGTGTAATTTCTCATATTACATATTCTAAATCACAGATTTGATTGTCTCTATTATATGTAAGTAATGAAATTATTAAATCTACTTTTTAACATAATTTTCCTCCATGAATATAAAAAGCTCTCTATCAAAGAGAGTAATGAGTCTACAATTGAAAGTTGTCATTAATAAGCCTCTCTAAAAATTAAACTTTCAGTTTAAAAGTCATAGCTTTACAAGTAAGAGCCAGTTTGCTTTTCTATTCTGGGCTTAAAGAAGGAAATTTGACACATTTACATAGCAAACTTAGTCAATGTTTGGAAATGCTTTGTAGTGGCCAAAAGCTGTGCATTTCCTTCTGTTGACTTGATTTTTTCTTCCAATAAAGTAAATTAATAGAAGATGCATCAAACAGGATTATTGCAGATGTGCACATACCACAGTGCTAATTGCTCTTATTTTTTATAGTCCAGTCCTGCACATGCTTTAATTTATTTTTGCCTGAGTAAGCTTTTTAGTGAATTAGCAGCACTGTACCACACACTGAATAGTAATGTGCTTGCATCACTCGATTATCTCAGATACATTATTGCCTAGAATCTATGCTCCTCATTTCCTTACCACCCACACCCATCCCTTTCCTCTATTTGGAAGACTGATTTGTGTTAGAAAGGGACCACCAAGCCATTAACTCTAGGCTGTAACTAGCATTGTGCTTAGAGAGCACAGCTTATGATCAGATCACATTTTAGCTCTTCCACCAGCATTATCCTTCTTTCCCCCAACGCTTTCAAGAGGCAGTAACTCCAAATGCCTCGCATGGAAATGATAAACTGCCTGTTGTGCCTTTTCTTTGAAGGAGTTCTCCTGCAGAGTATCATATTTAAATAAATTGCCATTGAGTTTAGCAAGCAGTACAATCATGCCTATTGAGGTGGAGTCTTTTGATCATATTTTGTAATGCAATCAAGGATCACATGAAAATTCTCAAGCAGGCCAGCCTTGCTGTGTGCTAAATAGGCGACAGGAGAAAAGAAAACTTTAATTGCCCCGAATCCCACTGATCTAACAAAACGCACCTGTGTCCCATATACTAGAGACTCAAAAGTTATGGTTACAGTACACAGCCAAAGAAATTCTTTACACTCAACTGATCAATAATTTCAAAGTAGTTGATTTTTTTAAAAAAAATTGCCAATATGCTCAAATTACCAAAAAGGATCAAAGGTATGTGCACAGAAACACAGCATGTATGTGTTTTTATGCAAGGGAATGTACTAGGTGGGAGAGATCTGGGCTCTGAGTCCACCTGCATGTTGAGTAACTTCATCTCGTTGCCATGCACCTCCCCTTGTCTCACTACCTATTTATTGAGACAGTAGCTGCTTCTTTACTGAACCAGCTGTCTTGAGGATCACAGGAAACACTGGTTAAGAACCTTAGAAATAAAGCACCTTTTAAATGTACTGTTCTGCCAACTATTTTTGAACAGTGTTCTTTTCTCACTATCTCTTTGCAATCATTTTTTAACAGTATTATTGCTTCTGAAAAAATGAAGAGCTTGGGGTGTCGTTCACCTACTCAAAGTACTAGGTCACTAGTGAGGAATTGCCTGCTGACAAACTAATTGAGGAAACTTGGGGACACTGTTGAACTTCAACAGATGGATGTCAAAAGAAGCAGCAGATGTGCAAGTGCGAGCTTGTAAAGAATTTCCTGCTGCACTGGTCCAGCATCCCAACTTTCCAAGAGGCTGAAATATGAATGCAAAAGAACTGAACAGTACCATCCCAAATCATTTCCCGCTGATAGACAGTGTTTAGTAACTTGTTACCCTGCCTACCCTGTCCCCTTTTGGATAATGCAAGAAGTGACAGAAATGAAAAATGGAGAAAGTAACTGAATATACAGAAGAATACAGCCCACATCATTTTGACTGAGGCTCTTTCATAAATGTGAAACATTGTTTAAAATTCTATATACTTAATTTGAGTGCAGTATTAGGCAATATGTATGCTATGTCTAATCATTAAAATAATCCACTCTATGATATATATAATCTTTATTTTATAAATAAGGAGATAAATTTCAGAGACCCCCGAATTCTTCAGTCATTGATTGACAAAACCAGAATCTGTCCAGTGGAAAACCTTCCCCTCCCTCATGTTGTCTGGCATCACAATGGCCAGTCTAATGAGGTTGGAAAAACATAGCTAATTACAATGTTTTTATATATTTTGCTAAAAAAAAATTGTCATGAGGCTACTCTTGCTGTTCGTAAAGAGCAAAATAATCATTCGTTGTAAAAAACAGTATGCTAAATGAAAAACTGGGTGGTATTTTCTGGAAAGAAAGAAAAGTCATCCATCTTTTAAAACTGGTTTTCTCATAACTTGACTTCAACTAACCCTGTTAATCAGGACAATGAAGAAAAAATTCACAAGACCCATGAGTCAGCCCATTTCAAATTCTCAGCGTCAGCATATGGCCTCAAAGCTCAGACGAATTATTTTCACACGGAGCATCTTTGACTATTTATTACAGGGGAGGTAGGAGGAGAGGAAAGAAGTCTGTTTTTGTATACATTCAGGAATGCAGTTAAATGTCTTTATCCCCAAAGGCAATTTGGCAGCTTGAGGCTTGGTGCCCATATTGTTAAAGCTGTGTTTGTTCTCAAGCTTCTAGAAGAACTTTTTAATATTTTAAATATTCCTGTTTCTGTGTGTCTCCTCCTTATTCTCTAGAGGAATTGTTTAAATCATTCGATTGATCTATTTTTAGGGAGCAATTCTGTTACAGCTCTTCAGCAGGCAGACTTGTTTTCTTTTAACTTTATAATACTTCACATAGGACCCTTTAGTCATGATCATACAATTTCTATCAATCCACAGTCCCAGTCTCACCTGATATTTTTTAATGCTTTATGAATTTAGTATTGTGTTTATTATGGAAAACCTTTCTTCCCAGTTGTGGCATTCTAAAAATAAGTAAAAATTTTCCCTCCGTACTTAATTTTAGTGATTGGATTCTAGTATGGGATAGAAAAATATATTTGGAGCTCATGATTCTTATGGTACATAGAAGGCTTTCAATAAGTAGCTGGTGAATGAACTAATGTGCAGGCCACGTGCCTTGTTCATTACCCCAGATCCTGCTCTCAGGGTGAGGCTCTCGTTCTCCAAGGTCAGAGACTTTGATTCCAAGCACCCATGTGCTAGCTCAGCAGTATCCTGTTGTGCAACATGTCCAGTCTCTCTACACTTGTTCCACATTTGCCAAGTGACGTAATAATGGTGCCTACCCCTAAAAGGGCAAGCAGATTAAATGTGATTAAATATCTGAAGGGCTTCCTGGGCCCTAACAACTACTTAATCTTGTGTTATTAGTTACCATCACCTCAGAAAAAGTGAAAAATTTCTCCTTATCTTTTTAATCCTGTGACTACTACAAATAGAATTCCTCAGCTATCTGTCTAAAACCAACATGGTAGCAGTGTGATTAACACAACCAACTCACTACCCCATATCTGAATTTGCTATTAGTCTTGCCCAAACTTCAAATCTTTTTCTCAGTCACACTCCAAAGTGTGTGTGTGTGTGTGTGTGTGTGTGTGTGTGTGTGTGTGTCTGTGGGTAGTGAGACGTGTAAGGTTGGATACCTAAATGATGTTAGTTTACTGGGATGGTTTTCCACTCTTTTTCTCGGTAAATCTGATTTATTTGCAGTGACTCATTGCAAGCACATTTGGCATAAAAATTAGTATTCTTTAACAGTAGAGAGGAAGTTAAAACTCATTCTGGTCTAATAATAGAAGGATGGTTTCTATTAGGTTAGAAGAAGAGCTAAGCAGGGGTACCTCCCTGACATTCAGAAGCAAGCATGAACCTGAATGTTCCTATTTTTGTTGTTGGTGGTGGTGGAGGCAGTAGTGGTTAGTGGTGTGTGTGTGTGTGTGTGTGTGTCTGTATTTTTTAACTCATGGACTACTCAAGGTTTTTAGGCTTACACAGTAAAAACCTAATGAGCTTACTAACCACACAATTACTAAAAATTTAAATCTAGTTTAATTTTAGAATCTTGGCAAGTTTTTGTAAAAAGTTTTGGAATTAGGTGTAGACAGAGAGAAATAGAAAACAAAGGGAGTTAAAATATATTTTGCATACCACTCTTTTCTAGCTATGCTACTTCTTTCAGCAATGTTCCTGATACTTGTGTGCATAAAATTCACACAATTTACAATAACAAAAATCTGGAAAGCACCTTTTCAGGTTGAGGGCAATTAGCACTACATTCTCAGATCACGACCATGCTTACTACTCCAGCAAATTATTGAAGAGGCATTTTATGTGGAACTATACTAAGGTGCATACTCAGTGCTGCCAGACTTTGGGCTTTGAAGGAGCCAGGGACACTGTAATAGCCCTGAGTCAGTGCCCACATTAATAACGGTATCCTTTATTTTCTCCTCCACACTGTTCCCCCAGATAGTTCCTTTTGCTTTTATTATTTTCCCACGAGCATAATCTCTAGAACAGGGCTGGCAGAGGATCATCATGTAAGTTAGGATTCTTCTAGGCAGGACCTTCGGGTAGCCCTCCCCCTCTCCCCCCATCAAATGCTCCAGCCACAGGAAAAAGAACCAGTGCAAATCATATTTTGGGCGCTATGTATTACTATACATGTGGGTAAAAACTTCAGGCATTTGAACTTGTTATCTTGCTCATCAATGTCACATGTAATCTGCTTCATCATTCAAATCAGAGGAAATAATATGTTCCGCATTTTTATAAAATGCTGGACTCTCTTGTGATTCCTGAGATCTGAGTTTGGAACTGGAAATGAACCTTCCCAGAACTAAGTTAAAACTAATGTTGTCAAGCACAGCATCATGATTCAGAGTGGGGAAAGAAAAACATCCAACCAAGGTCCACCAAATAAAAGGTTTATCAGTCCCTTAGTCATCAAATGCCTCTTCAGAAACCATGCTGATGAATTACACGTTAATGAATCAGAAACAGAGGTATGACTAACTGAAGCCTTAAAAGGGAAAAATGTTTGACCATACACTCTTTCACATTTTCTAAATACTGTTTAAGTCTACAATTGACATATTGAAAAGTAGATATTTTGCAGCTTTATTGAGAAATAGTTCACATACTATACAGTTCACCTATTAAAATATACAAGTAAATGAGTTTCATATATAGTGTAAGAATCTCCAAAATTTTAGAATACTTTCATCTTCTCAAGAACAAATCCCACACCATTTAACTCTCAGCTTGTGAAATGGTTAATTTTAGGTGTAAATTTGACTGCATGAAGGGATGACTACATAGCTGGTGAAGGAATATCTCTGAGAGTATCTCTGAAGGTGCTTCCAGTGGAGATTACTGAATTATCCAGTGAACTTGCTATGGTTTGTGTCTAGATGTCCCCCCAAAGCCTCATGCAGTCATGGCAGAAGGGTTCTGCAGTTTGTGGTTGATTCATGGTCCAATGCTGAGATTATGGGTGTGAGTGCTACCAGCCCTGGCTGAATAGCCTGCATACAATATAAGGGAGGGAAAGAGGCTTGCTGTCTATTCCTCCCCTTTTGTTCTTGTTACTTTTGCAGTCTTCCTCTGCCATGAGTTGTTGCCCTCTGTCATATGCCACCCCACCTTGTAGCCAACTGATTATGAACTGAAACCACCACAAACTGTGAGCTAAATAAACCTTATTTTCCTTAATTTTGGGTATCAGGTAGTTTGTCTCAGTAACAAGAGAAAAGTAACTAAGACAGAACTGATTGAGGAAGGTCTGCCTTCACTGTGGATGTGTATCAGACAAATGGTCAGAGCCTACAGAAAAGAAAAGGGCAGAGGAGAGATGAGTTCCCTCTTTATCTGTGTGTCAGTCTGTCTCTGTATCTTTGTTTCTTTGTTGGTCTATCTCTCCCTTCCCCTGTAGAGCTTGAAGATCCTTCTGTTTTTAGAGGTTAGAACTTCAAGCTCTGGCATTCTGAGTCTGTGACTTGCAGCACTCACCCACTGGTTTCCCAGGCCTTCAGAAGTCTCATGCAGAGAATTATACCACTGGCATCCCCATTCTCAGGCCTTTGGGCGTGGACTGAGCCAAGTGACTGACTTCCCTGGTTCTCCAGCATGCAGACCGACCAACAGGGAACTTCTCACTCTCCATAATTATGTCAATCAATTGCCTAATAAATCCTTATATCTCTCTGTCTGTCTATCTGTCTGCCTGCCTGCCTGTCTGTATGTTGGTCTGCCATCTATTATGTAGCTAAATGTCATGATAACACTTTGAATGTTTGATTTTTAAAAACTTTTTTTATACTAGAAGACTCCTGCCATTAATGCCCTTCAAAACACTCCCTTTCATTTCCTACACACTTATCTCATCAGTCTGCAGCAAAATTCTCTCTCATGAATGTCTTTAGTTGCACTGTTATGGCTGACTTGGTGTCCTGAGTCAATTAAAAACTTGACCTTTTGTGGTCATTTTGATTTTGAGGAAGAGCCAGAAGTCACGTAGTACTAGATTCAGTGAATAAGAAGGATAAAGATGCACCATAATATCTTTATTTGGCAGAACTTTCTATACGTATAAATATAAATTTCTTCAGAAAATGACAAAATGGTAAATGGTTTCCAGGGAGTATTATGCATGGAACTAATGGCAATGTGTCTTTTACTGTAATAATTTTTTTAAAAGTTTTATTTTAAAGAGAATAAAATCAAGCAATATAAAACAGAACAAATCCAATCAAAACAAACCAGTACAAATGACACAAGACTTCAAAACAAAAGGAAATCAACAATGGTTGCCATAATGCCCCTCGTTGTTTTCAAAATAGCTGCAGATACCTTCAGACATAGTAAAAATCAAACAAAACAGAACAGAATAGAACCAATAAAGACAAAATAATGAATGCAATAAGGAACTTCAAAATAAGACAATAGTAATCCAAAATATGTACCATAATATATACTGCCATCCCCAAAATAGCTGCCCATGCCATTGGACACAACAAAATCAAACAAAACAAAACAGAATAAAATCCAACCCAGCAAAACAATGAAAATGACACAGGACTTCAAAACAAGATAATTGGGATTTACCAATGGCTACCACCTTCAGAAGGTGACCCCCATAGATGCCACACTGCGTATCATTATCCTCTGAATAGATGATCAGACCACTGGCCTTAGACTTGCAAAGTCAGTGAAATACCAAACACCACAAGCATCAAATTGCATTTCACCCCAATACCTATCATTGCAGCCTGTGTTTCTCCAGATCAGCTGGTTGCTTATGGGTGTGTGTGTGTGTGTGTGTGTGTGTGTGTGTGTTGGCTCTTCTTATTTCCCAGCCAGCATGCTGGAAAGGGCTGAGGTCTGGCTGTTCCCCCAGTGTCCTGTGCATGGCACTGATTCACAGTGAGGGCTTGCTTCTTGATGACTTCTTGGTCTCTTCCCCCACAGTCCACGAATGATGTTGACTCAGTGGAAAAGGCTGGAGTCTGGCTGTCCCCCTGGCGGCCCATGCATAGCGTTGATTCACAGGAAGGGCTTGCCTCTTGGTGACTTCTTGTTCTCTTTCCCCACCTGTAATGAAATTTTTTATTTAAACATTCTGTGTATGTTTTTATTTATTTATTTTTTAATCACACCTTGTGTCTACATCCTATTGACTCTGCATTTCTGGAGAACCCTGACTAATATAGCTCCCATGCTTTTAGGTCTTCTATTCTTATGCAAGCACAGATCTACTTTTTATCTATATTGATTTGCTTATACTGGACATTTCACATAAATGGAATCATAAGTGTGAAGTGTTTGTGTGTGCCTGTGCATGTGTGGGGTGTGTACATGTGTGTGTGTATGCATGTGTGCATGTGACTCCTTTCAGTTAGTATGGTGTCTTGAAGGTGTATCAATGTTGTAGCATGAAGCAACACTTTATCCCTTTTTATGATCACTTTTTATGTATCAGAGTTTGTTTATCCATTCATCAGTTGAGAAAATTAGTTTCTGGTTTTTGCAAGTTTATTTGTTTTGTTTTTGTTTTTTGAGACAGGGTCTCACTATGTACCCCAGGCTGGCCTTAACTTGCAGCAAACTTCCTGCCTCAGCCTTCCAACTGCTGGGATTACAGGAATGCATCACTATATCCAGCCTAAGAAAATTGGTTTCTTTCCACTTTTTAGCTATTGCTAGTAAAACTGCCGTGAACATTTATGTGCAAGTTTTGATTTAGACATATACTTTTACTCCTCTGGGATACACAGTTAAGAGTGGGATTGCTGAGTCATATATCTCTCTGTTTAATAATCTGAGGATCTGCCAATGTGTTCTCTAAAGTGACTGAACCGTTTTACATTTCCAAGCAGCAGAGTATGAAGGTTCCAGTGTTTCCATATTCTTCCCAACACTTGCTCTTGTCTGAATTTTTGATTCTAGCCACTTTAGTGGGTACAAACTGGTTAAATTTTAATGTTGTTGATGGCTAATGATACAAAGCATATTTCCATGTGCTTTCTGGTAATTCCTATATCTGTTTTGGAGACCTCCTGTGTAATGAAATCCTTGGTCATTTATAAGCTGGGTTACTTGTCTTTCCTTACCGAGTTGTATGTGTTCTTTGTATGTTCTAGACACAAGTATCTTCCCACATATGTTTAGCAGATGTTTTCTTTTATTCTGTGGGTTTTCCTTTTCTTTGCTGATGGTTTACTTCAAAGCATGAAAGATTTTAATTTTGATGATGTCCATGTTACCTCTTTTTTCCCTTTGCCACTCATGATTTTGATGCAATATCTAAGAATCTATCATCAAGGAAGGTTTATCTCTAGATTTTCTTCTAAGAATTTTATTGTTTAGCCCTGACATCGAGGTGCTTGATACATTTTGTGTTAATTTTTGTATATATCTTATCTCATCCCAGCTTCATTCTTTTGCACGTGGTTATCAAACTCCACCAGCATAAATTGTCGACTAAGTATTATTTCCTCATTAAATGACATGGGACCCTTGCTGAAAATAAGTTGACAATAGCCACATGAATTTATTTCTAGGCTCTCAATTATAATCATTTGATATATACAACTGTGCATATACCAGGATTACACTGACTCAATTGTTTCTGGGTGTTACATGTGTGTATTTTAAAATTTTTTCCAAAATTGTTTTTCTATTCCAGTCCTTTGACAAAAATTTTTGAAAGACTTTAAAAGTATCTATATATTGGAAAATATCTCACTTTCAAGGACCAGACTTATTATTATTTGTTTGTTTGTTTTTTGAGATAGTGTCACACTAAGTTGCCCAGGGTAGCCTTGAACTTGTGACACTTCTCCTGCCTCAGTCTCCCAAATGCTGGGATCACAGGCATGTGCTATTATGCCTCCCCAGATTTAATAACAAGGTGGCAGTACAATCCAATTATGTATAAATACTACTTCAGCACATTCTCTATTAGAATCTCAGTCGGCATATTGGTAGTAAATGTCAAGTTGAGGGCTGATGATATGGCTCAGTGAAAGAACACTAGCCTAGCATGAGTGAGGCCCTGGGTTTTATCTTTGGCACCTTAAATTTTTTTTAAAAAGTTAAAAATTAAAAAAAGAAAAAGAAAAAAATAAAACTTTAGAAAGAAAATTTGGGGATAGATCTTTTATAAATAAGAAGGGAAGGCAAAGGAAGGGAAGGGCAGGACAGCATAACTGAATTGTGTTATGTGCATGAACCAGCCACCTGCAATGAATGTAAAAATGCACTGCAAACATGTACTTAAGAAACTTTTAGGAAAAGAAAAAATATGTAAAGAAAAGAATAAAAAGAAATTGTTAAGCTCATTACAAAATCTGAGTGGATGTCCAAGGGACCAGAATAAACAGAACACTCTTTATTGCTTCCTACTCATACAGTGTAGCCTTCCAAACACAACATGGGCACCTAGAAGAATGGAAGCTGCTTCCAAACATGCTAATAATGATAGGTTCAACTATGTAGTACCTAGAATCATCAAGAGGCAAGTTAATTCCTCTTTCATGGTATATGTTTGTCTTAGTTACTTTTCGCTCGTTGCCGAGACAAAATACCTGACACCCAAAGTTAGGGAATGAAAGGTTTAACCTTGGGAGTTTCAGTCCATTAGTTGGCTCCAAGTCAGCATGGCGGGGCAGGGCTGCCTTTCACAGCAGCCACCAGCAGCAAGGCGCGCTGGTGAGCAAGAGAGATGCGGAAGAGGAAGCGGAAGAGGAAAGGAAAGAGGAAGTGAAGCCCCGCCTTCCCTTACACTGTATGTGGGCTCCACCCCTGGGCAGGTATAGCAAACCGAACACAAGCAAGTGCCAGACTTAGCCCCATCAAAAGTATGTGAGGACTTGGGGGTACAAAGCATATCTCCCGATACAATGTTTGTGAATAAAAACACGGTGGTAATTGATATACTAAAGGAAGTCTTGTTTCTTCCTTCTGTGTATGGAATGGGAGGATAATGCAAAGTATAAAATTCATCTTATATTTTCATGAAATAGTAGAAGACAACAGTAAGTTTCTTTTTCTGACTTTATACATTTCTCTCTTAACTAACTGTACAATTTATGAAGTCTTCTAGATATAATTATTTTGGTCTTCCTCATTTTGAGGGACTATGTCTTGTATATCTTTGTTTTTCTAAAATCTAGAACCTTGTAGAACCTAAAACCTTCAATATTGTTTTTTAAATCTGTGAATTCCCCCACCTCATTGAGTGGAGTTGTGAACTTCCCAACTTTATGCCAAGTGTGCTCTCATTTGTGGAAGTAGGAGGTGATGGATTTATTTAACAGTGAGCCTCCAAAAAACTATGTTTGTATTTGGTGCACACACAGGGTAAGAAGCACAAATGTACAGAACCACCTTCTCAGGCTTCACTTTAGGTAGAAATAAAATTACAGGTGACTGACAAGGTAAGAAGAATGGGTAAACTAGAAAAGTGATCAGGGCAGAGCATGAGACAAGGTGGTGAATAATTAAACTTAGGAAGAAGGACGTGAGAGAGATGAAGATAGGACAGGAAGCAACAGTGAAGTTCACAGCTGGGAAAATCAGAATAGGAGAGGTGGATGTTTGTAAGCAGAGTGAGGTAACTGCTTGAATACAGAGGTCAAAGACGTATGAGTTTAGGATACAGGGTTTAACCAATACTTAGCATGTATGTATCCATGGAAACTTAAAAAAATTTACACATAGATATCACACAACATAATGTTCTATATTTTGATATTTAATGACACAGTCTTATTTCATAGTTGCTTTTTCCTGGAAGGAAGAAGAAAGTCAACATTTTAGCACTCCCTCTAGATAAGTTAACTTATAAAGAAACAGAATTATCTAATAGTGTATATTTTTATGCCTATCTTACAGATGAGGAAAAGGAAGTTCAACAAATTCAAGTAAAGTGGCTAAGATCACCCAGCTAAGAAGGAGCAGAGTAGGAGTTTACATTACAGATGGCAAAAATGGGAAATTCAGAAATATCAGCGTCTACTGTAAAAGAGTAAGCAACCCCACTTTTGCCTTAGTGTGATAAACAAGCAGAAAATAGGGCAAAAATACATGTAACAATCATTTTTAGACACTGGACTGCAAGCAGTACAGGACTGTAATCTTGAAAAAAAAATAAACAAATTGAGCCTTAATGACTGCACCAGCTTTGTGCCTGAAGGAATTTTCTGGGCTGTGGAGGAGGGAGGAGGAACCTAAGGGAAAGCACCACAGTCTTGTGGAGTAGAAGGAAAAGAAATCAGCGTTCTGGATGGCTGAGGCAACTCAAAGCACGAGTAACAGAGGAGGGAGCTAACGAGAAAAGGGCTATTAGAATCTGCATAAGGCGTCTTGAGTCTGTAGATGATTACTAAACCGGGCGTGTATAGAATGAAACTTCATGAGGTCAGGCTAAGACAAGCTGGGAGCTATAACCTGACTGATTCTTAGAGCTCCCCTGGGAATGGGGGATATTCGTGTTCCAAATAAGCAGAGAGGAGAGACCTGTTAAACACCTGGGATATTTGATACTAAATACTAAAATACACTGCCCTATTAGTATAGCTAAAATAGATGTGGAATAAAAAGTACTCTTATCTTGCCCTGATACAATTTAGCACTAAACTTTGAAGTAATAAAGCTAATCTGGAAGTTACTTACCTGCCAATAAAAAAAAAAAAAAAAAAGGACAGTGTGGCTTAAGGAAAGAAAATATTCAATCAATGACATTTCCTTTGCAACAGGAGGGGAAAAGAAAAGTGTAAAGCTTTAAACTTTTCGCTTTGTATGTGACATGTCTCAATATTTCAAGAAGTTACGACTATGTTAGAGATGAATATTTGAACTATTGAGGAACTGTTTAAAAACCAGCAAAATAAAAACAAAGAAGTTTAGGTGATGGCTCAAACATAGATACTATTTTGAAAACTAAAAGCATCTCAATTTTAAATAAGTCAGGAAAAGAGAAAACAATGAACAGGTAAGAGATGGGTGAGGTAGAAAAGATAATGAGTCTAAACCCCACCATACAAATGAGAGTTTAAATATTTCAATGAAAAGGCAGAGATTCTAAGAGTGAATTAAACAAATAGACCCAAATGTTTGCAGACTATAAAAAATGCCTCCTAACATATGAAGATATTATGACATTTGACTTGTCTCTTCGGACTCCGGATATTTAGCCGTGTAGCATGCTTTATAATTTTTTTCAAAATTATCATTGAAAAGTAGATGTGATATATTCAGCAATGGAAATTGAGGCAAATGGGCCTTCAGAGTGGAGTTTTATGTTAACTATTGGTGCCAGAGGATTAAAATTCCTCTAGTGTTCTTTCTTTGCTTATTCGTTGATTTCCTGAGACTCTTCCTCAGAGTCTGTCCAACGGCTCATTCCTCTGTAATGCAGTCTCGTGCGGTGGTGAGGGAATGGGCAGGGGAGTGTGCCATAATCTTATGAGTCCATATTAATCTTGAGGTGGGCCTGGGTTTTTGAGCTATGACTTCACAAGTGTTTCCCTTCCTCCTGGACCATCTCTGCAGGTGAAACAGGAAGTATACAGGGGGCAGGAGTGGAGAAAGTCCTTCCCTCCATGGGAGATTACAGAGATTAGGCTCTTGTAATCAGAATATATTCCCCAGTGGTTGCCCAGCCCTATCTTCACCAGAGTGCTGAGCACAAGGAGTCCTTTGTCTGATCTTTACTCGAAGAACTTGATAAGGTTCCCAGAGGCAGCCCACAAAACACCAGCGCCCAGGAGTTTCTCACTCTCCCACTAGTCCACACCAAGGCTCCAAAAGTGCATCAAGATTGTTAATTTAGTTGTCACTACCAATTTATGGCTCTAAGACTTCTGCTTCAGGTAAGCACACCTCATCTGTGACTTCCTAGATTTGTTTTTCTCTACAAATTCTGATATCAGCCTCTGTTATATAACCCAGCTGTCCACTGATAGGTGACTATAAACCAGTGATGGGACAGCTATACAATAGAGCAGAATTCAAACTGAAAGTTAGTAGACCATTCACATACAGGAAACATAGGTAAATCTCCATATTATTTTTTTGAGCAGAGAAATTCAGACATCTGTATGAAATTCTAACCTAAGTTGGAAAATTAAGCTAAAGTGACAAAAAGCGTATAAGGTGTTTCTTGGGCTTGGAGGAAGGGTTAATGACAACAAAGGAGCAACAGGGATTTTTTTAACCAATGGATGTATTCTTCATCTTAATTAAAATGCTGATCCCATGATTGAATATATTTTCCAGAAGATGGAATTTGACACTTGAAATGGTTACATTTTTTTTTTTTTTTTTTTTTTTTGGTGGCACCGGGGATCGAGCTTACAACCTCGCGCCTGCCTGACAG
Source organism: Dasyprocta punctata (assembly GCA_004363535.1). Classification (NCBI taxonomy): domain Eukaryota; kingdom Metazoa; phylum Chordata; class Mammalia; order Rodentia; family Dasyproctidae; genus Dasyprocta; species Dasyprocta punctata. The sequence goes on from RJWM01009273.1 coordinate 42,309, forward strand.
GCGCGTAAGCCGCTGAGCCAAACTCCCGGCCCTGGTTTTTTGAGGCAGGGTCGCACTGTGTAGCTCAGGCCGGCCTTGCGCTCGCATTGTAGCCCAAGCCAGCCTCGAACTCACAACGCTCCACCTACCTCAGCCTCCCGAGTGCTGGGATTAAAGGCGTGCGCCACCACGCCCGGCTTACATTTTGTTTTATATAAGTTAAATTTCAATAAACTTGATTAGAAACAGAGAAATGTTACAAAAATGTACAGAGATATCCTTTCATATTATATTAGCAATTTATGATAAAAATTTTAAAAATTGTATAGATCAAAGTGCTTTGATTTAAATCCTGATAACTACAGACTAGATGTACAATTTGAGAAAATTTCTTGATCCTTCTGTCTCTTTTTTTCTGCTTCTGTTAGTAAGACAAATAATTATTACCTCAAAAGTCACTGTTGGTACCAAATGAGTTAATAAAAATGCCTTAAACAATGAAGAAATAAATCATTTTCAAATATTGATTTTAATTTTTTACTAATATACAGGGATATATTTTACTGTACAGTCATGGAAATACAAAAGATTGCATTCTTTTTGAGTCACCACATTTAAAATCCCCTTTTAAAATGTCTTTTTGAGACATGGTTTTGCTATGCAATTCAGGCCGACCTTGAACTTGCAGTGATTGTCCTATCTCAGCCTCCTGAGTGCTGGAGTTAGAGGTGTGAGCCACATACCAGTTTTAAAATCTCTTTAAAATTTATATCTTTTTGGCCAACAATTCCATCTGTGGAGGTGAATGCTATATAATTTTATATATAAATATATATGTGTGTGTATAATTTTTCCATGCATTTGTAATCACGTAATTATTTATAGAAGGGAAAAAATAACACAAATGCCACAATGTTCATTTATAAGGAGTTAAGTTAATGTGCATTCATACATGATTTTCCTGAATTCCATGAAACAATGTACACTACTCATTAGTGTAGAATCAAGTCAAATAATTATTGACAAATTGATGCAAAAATGATTGTATTCATAACAGTAACAAAATATAACAATAAAATAACCTATAAGAAATCTCAATATTCAAAAGGAGTGTTTACATCATTTTTTGGTTTTGTTTTGCAATGTTGAGGATTGGACCCAGGTCCTCGCCATGCTAGGAAAACACTTTACCACTAAACAACATACCCAGCCTAAAAAGAGTACTTAAATGGAAAGAAAATAGAGCCATATCTATGAAAACTCTTAGTGCCGTCACTTGCTAGCTGTCTGATTATTAATAATCTACTTACCTTCTTAGAGCTTCAGCTTTCCTAATGCTTTCAATAGGGATAAATATGTGAAGAAATATTTATTAATTTCTTAGATTTTTTTTTCTGACTATAGTAGTCAAGGTAACTCATATAAATAGAACGTATTATATGATGAATGAGTAGTGGTTACTATTGTTACATTTAATAAGACAAGTCAATTAATGTGACATTTCCTAAGCTAGCAAATCCAAATATTTTAAAGATTGCTAGCCTAGCAAAATTTTGAGAACCATTACCTAGACACATTCACAACTGTTAAAAAGATATGTGGTAAAATATGTGGAACAACCATTTGGAAAAATAAACAATAAATGTATTTAAGACATTTTTGAAAAAAGAAAGAAATAGATGGATATTAAAATATTTTAAAGCAATGTTATTATGGGAGAAAATAGCCAGGTCAGTGGAAAGAGAAATTATATGAAAAGACTTAATCTACTCATATGGATCTAGCTCTAGATATGAACATAAGAACTTTATATGGCATAAAGTTAAGATTAAAAAATGAGAAATCATTTCCTTAAAAATATCAGGAAAATGAAGAGAGATGTGGAAGAAATAGTTCTTAATAACGTAACTAAACATATTTTGGATCAAGGAAACAATTAAATGTTAGACAGGAGCAAAGAAAGCATGGGTACATATCTGATACTAAGAATTTTTTTAGCTTATATGAAAGAAAGCAATAACAAAAAGCAACTGACATGAATACTTAAAAATGTCTGAGTCAATCAGAGTAATCATAAGTGAAGTTAGAAGATAGAAGAAGAAATAATCCTCAACACATATGAGTCTTGATATTCTTCTGAGTGTGTGTGGGTATGTGTGTGTGTGTGTATGTGTGCACCACAGGACTCCGTGCCTCTTTGATAAGCACTCTACTACTGAGCCCCACCCAAGACCCTATTCTTGATACAAATATTTTGATGTATTTTTTACCTTACAGTCATTCTTTTTAAAAATTTTTAAACTTTAAAAATTTCCAGGGGGTTTTATTTTTAAAACATTGTTAGATTTTGCTAGTTGGTAAAAGTCTACAATTTAATGAACAATTATTAACAGGAAATTTACATAAAAACCAGGTGATTTTGTGGAGGTAAAATCTAAAATTATTCTTCACTTGAATGACAAAATTTCTAAGTACAGAATCCCACAAATAGAGAACATGATCAGGATTTCTCACTTTATAGAAATAAGTATTTTAAATGCATCTAAATTGAAACAGAAGTAATCAAGGTACAATAGATATAAATAATTAATTTTCAATGAAATAAACACAACCGATATTGAAAAAAAATCCAACTTTACTTTTAATTAAATGAAATGCAAAATTTGAAAAGCTCCAACTCTTCATAGCAAATCTACCCTGATTGCTATATCATACTTATAAGTATGTCTAATGCATCTTCAGTTTCTTTTGAACCAACAGGGATAGTTAACTAGATTTCTTTACTGAGACAATGTGAGCAAAAAATTATGCATGGAGTTATTTGGACTAAAAATAACTACAATAGAATAATTATCCTTGATGGCCTTTATTAGAAGAGAAGCAAATTGGAGCAACTGTTCATATGTTGTAATGTTTTCTAGCAACTAAACTATTTTTAGAAGGCCTTTTAATGGTATTAAGAGTAGTTAAGACAAATGAAAGAAAGCAAGAAGCAAAATTGTTAGTCATGTAATCCTAACTGAATTATTAAGCACTTGTAGAAAAAAAGATTAAAATATGGGTATTGAGCATTATTTTCTAATTTTTTCATTATTCCAAAAGTGTTATCTTGCATTCTAAAAAATGTTATTTTTATAATGATTGTAAAATATGCTTGCTATAAAATTATTTTGCTATGATCATCAAATTTAACATTAGTGCAGTATTGCATTCAGTGACAGAGTAGTTGCCTAGGATGTGCAAAGCCCTGGGTTCAGTTGCCAGTGCTGCAAAAATAAAAAATAAACACATAAATATAATTAAGGTACTATGAAAATATTCTAGGTTATTTGTAAAATTAAACTGCTTTATTTTGGACCTGTAAATCAGTGCATTTTATGAGTGTGCTAATATCCGGCTATTTGAATAATTTGTGTAATTTTTCATTACTTTTTAAAAGTCTGTTTTGCATTTAGATGTGTTTAATATTAAAAACAAAATTTCCTGATTTACTCTTTCCTCCTACACTGAAGGACACAAAATCCTACAATATGGAACATACAGGAAACTCCTTGGAATTAGCTTTTCAGGATGATACAGTTTATTGTTTAAATCTTATTTCCACACTATTTCATTGGGTGGATACTATTAAATACTAAAAGGTTGCCCATTGTCAATTTTTCACATTGCTTTGTTTCTTGTCTTTTTAAAAATTTGTTTGATCTTAGAGCGATCAGTCTGGAGAACTGTTTCTTCATAGTTTTCACATGGGAGAATTCTCTAAAATGTCATTAGCAAGGACAATTTTAAAAAACATTTAGTTTTCTAACTGTTGCAAACATTCAGGATAAATGGCAGGAAGGAGGTCTTATAAGTCATCTTTAAATACTATTTAAAAGAAAGTGACATAATGAGTAATTTTGTTAAAAATTAAGTGTAGAAAGATGGGATGATATCCTATCAGTTTTTGAGCTGCTATTATTCTAGAGACTGTTAAATATTATTGTTTACAAACAAAACACTATTCACTAATTATGAATCCAGGCAGCATGGATCTGTATCACTAGCCTTTTTTTTTTTTTTAGACAGTGTCTCCCTATGCTGCTCTTCAGGTTGCAGTCCTCTTAATTCAGCCTCTTGCAAGCTGAGACGATGTGTGCAAACCACCACATCCAGCTTCTACACACCTATTAATTCATGTGCTACTTAATTCATTCTAAAGGATCTCAATTACATTCCTCTGTAGTTTCTCTGGCTTATTTGGACTTTAGTTTCATATTTCGCGTGTTTACCCAGACAGGAAGTGCCACATGACGACAAATATTACCATAATCTTCCTCCTAGGAAACAAGGCAATTTTCAGTGAAAGAGTCAAAGGTACAAAACTAGAAATTGGAAACAAGAAATGTAGACCAGTAATAAATAGGACTAACTTATCATTTACCATTTACCTGTCACTGTGTTAGCAGGTATATATATATTCACTTATTTTACATTTGGGCCAATTCTGTGAACTAGAAACATTCTGAAGGATTCTGAAGCAGAATTTAGACCTATTAGTTAAGAGCATTATGAACATTAAGAGATGTCTACTAAAAATGAAGGATGAGAAAATAGTCACAAATGAACTCACTATGGGTTTAGTTCAACTATATTATTTACCAGATTCTTTATGATTCTGAAATAAAATATTTTGGTGGTTTCAGACAAAACTATTCTGAACTATACCAAGAGAAGATGTGCAATGGAGTATTGATAACAGCAAAAACAAGAAAAAGCAAGATGGCTAGAGAGAGACTACATGTGTTTGAAGAGAAAGTTTGAAACGTGATAATGTCCGCATCAAATATAAGCACAAAGTACAATGCAAATTTAAATGTTTATTGGATTAGTCACTATCTTTTGTGGTCCACACCCTGTATCTTTCATCAGTGTGGAAAATCAAAGGTTTTTGAAGTTGCACATTGTACTGTTACTATGGCCTAGTCACTGGGATGCAGAAGTGGATTAGTGTGATATTACTTGAGTGATTGTACTGTACACATCATAAACAAGGGTGGTTACAATACATTTAAGGGAGGACATATGACCCCTACTATGTAGGAAAAGCAAAGTCGGCTGCAGATGGAATTAATGAAATAGGATTTAGACTGTACGTGCAGATATTTGACATTTCTCTTTAAAATATCTTATACGAGAGAGCTTGTGTATTTTGTTAATTTAGCTTTGAGATAGCCAATGAATTAAAATGTAGATCATAGATCGATTACATTGATCAAAGCTATTCCAGCCCCTTATGAAGTATGTCTCTTGGTCTCTCTGGGATAATTTGAAAGTGTCCTTTTTCTTTAAGTTCACAGAATCTGCTCATGCTTTAGTCAAGAATCCAGGATTCTGATGCTGGCTCAGCTGCTATGTGGGCAAATCATTTTTCCACTCAAAAGTTTTGTTTCTTCATCTGTAAGATGAATCGGCTCAAACAGATGCTTTCTCATATTCTGTTATTCTGCATTTTCATCACAGAGCAGCTGAAGTTCCTGCCTTGCATTTACAGGTAGGAATTGAAAGAGTCACAGGAAGGCAGAACGCTAGGCCTCAGTGGTATATAATACAGGTTTTTCTAGCTATCAGTTATGTTCCACTCCACTCAAAACCTGTCCTGTGAATCAGGAACTCCAGAGCCATCCTTATTATTCCTTATCCAAATAGAATCTATTTTCTTCTTTGAGTTTATGCTACATGACATTTCAGCTCTAGTTTCAGTGTTTAATGAGAACTCACCATCAGCAACTATTTCCTTTCCTTTGCTTGACTCTTCTCTCTTCTCCACAATCATTCCTTGCTTTTTCTCTTCTTTATCTCAGATATTTAGTTGTAGTTCTTATTCTGTTTTTTATCTTGATTTTCATAATATATAAAGCCTGATCAAAAGAGGGTGAATGTTTAAATTAAAAAACATATTATGGTAAAAAACACATTGCCAAAAATAAATGTATAAATATGTTCAAAGTGAGGAGAAATATCTTGAGGGAGATTAATGCAATGTGTCTTTTACTGCAATACATTTTTTTGGAACCAGGAATCGAACTCAGGACCTCATGCCTGCCAGGCAGGCACTGTGCTGCTGAGCTATATCCCTGGCTCTGTAATAAATTTTTAATTTAGACATTCATTGTCATTTATGGTCACTCATAATTCATCAAACCTGTTTGACAGTGTCTGCCAAATACAAATATTACGATGCATTCTCATCCAACCTATGCACTGGATCTGATATCATATGACTTTTATCTCTGTCCCCAAATCAAGATGACCATTAAAGAGAATGTTTTGAACCAATTAAGGTACTGTGACACCATAACAGAACAACTAAAGAAACAGAAGACAATGTCCAGAACTGCTTCAGGAAGTTTCAAAAACGATGGGATAAGGTCACCCTTTCAGGACCCTTCCTGGAAGTCCAAGAGCTATTCTCCTCCTCTTCTTGATTTCCAATAAAACTCTCCTAACTTAAAAAAAAAATGATGGGGTAAGTGTGTTCCAAGTGAAGGAGATCAATGGCTTTGTGTCTTTTACTGTAATAAATTTTTAAAAAATTTAAATAGTTGTTGTGTCTGTTGATCACGATTTGTTAAGTGGTTTCCTTTTTTCCCTGAAGCAGTGCAAAGGTTGAAAAGTTTCAGAAAAAGTGGCACCCTAAGCATTCCCTGTCCCTTGAAATACTGGGATTTAGAAATAACTACACAAGAATTTTAAGGACTCAAAAGTCACCAACCTCATAAATGAGATAGCTCATTGATTTTAGTCTTCCTTTTTTTTTTTTCCTACAATGTCCCAGTGGGCTCAGACTTCCCTTACGGCCTCTACTGATGGCTAGACTGTCCGTTTTCAAACTCTTTGGTCTTGGTACACCGTTACACTATTAGAAGTAACTGAGTACTCCAAAGAGCTTTTGCAAATCTGGTTACGTATATTCATACTTACTCTAATACAAATTAAAACTTAGAAAATATTTTCCTAAGTAACTATTTTGTAAGATATATGCTGAGAAAATAGACATTGGGTTATAGCTTTGCAAATTGCTCAGTAACTGATTTAAAAAGAGATAGCTTCTACTTCTGCATTCAGTGTGTTGCAATATATTGTTTTGATTACCATATATGGCAAAATTCTTGCCTTACCAAAATATGGGGACAAATGAGCATTATCTGAGTAGCCTTTAACAGATAGTTATCAATATCTTTTTTGGTACTACTCTAAAACGCAAGGATAGCCAGTTCCTGAAAAGCATTTTCACTGTGGAAACTAAAATCACATCAATGTACTCTTCCTACTCTGTTACATTAAAATCTATTAGTTTATCTTGTAATAGGAATACATCTCTTCTGATCTATGACTTTGCTATATTATGCATTTATCATTAGAAAAATATTGTTTCACTGAACTATGCAGAATTTCTAAATTTTGGCACAGTTTATTATACAATATCAGAAAGTCCACATTCATTATTATTACCATCCCAAAAGTATTATGTGTTGGCAGTATCCAAACTCAGGGTGGTTGATGCAAGTTTTTAAAAAATTTGAAATTTTTGTTAAAAAGATTAAAAATTTTCATCAACAACAGATATGTTTAGTTGACTGAAAGATATAGGCTCATTTGGTCATTTTTAAGAAAATGTCTACCAAACACCCATGTCTGAATAACCGTGTTTTGCCTGGAAGTCATTCTTTCAATGAAAACCAATGAGATCAACCTGTTTACTATCTCTTTTCTTGCTCCATACACTCATCAGCAAGAAAATTTGTTTTTTATTACTCAGTGTCTTGCATGGAGATTAGCACAAAGCATGTGCTTAATATATTTTTGAGTATATATTTACTAGATCTCACTTACCTAGACTGAGTTTATAGTCCTGCTGCTCAATGCTAAAGCATCTAATTCAGAAAGTCACTTATTGCCGATTTTAACACACCTAGATGATATGCAGAAACACCTGTATCCATCTGGATATATTAGCATGTGTGTGTGTGTGTGTGTGTGTGTGTGTGTGCATGAATTTTTGTGAAGTTTCTCTCAAAGTAAATATAAGGCAATGTTAGATCAACCTGGAAGATTTGTAGATGTACCCTAGAGTATCACTTCTTTGTCCAGAAACCTAGGCTAGGAGAAAGACTGCTGGTCTCCATAACATGTAAATATAGTACAATATCACGATCTCAGTTAGGAACGTGCCCTTTAGGTCTTAAGTAGATGATATTTTTAATCTTTACCCAATCTTTCTTAGAGAATATGGGTTTAATGGGCCCAGCAGGATAATTCTCTATCCACATTGTCATATTTTTCTAATTTCATTTTTCACCTCCTGGAATTCAGTTGAATATGAAAAACTGTGAGATATGTTTTGCAGATAAATGAAAGAGTTATCAAATGGGCTTGACACTCATAAGTGAGGAGAAACATCCAAACATTGATTTCTTTTACCTCTTGAAGGTGTTTTAAAAACATGGCTCAGCGCTAACATTTTAGGATTTTAAAATACCTCATAAAATCCAAGGAAGTCATAGTTACAAAAAAGAGTTAAATAGATTAAGGCTTGAAACCCACTGGGATAATTTAATTTTTTAAACTTTTTTTTACTTTATTTACTGTAAATTATAAATTGACAAACTATAGCTGCATGAATTTATGGGATACCTAGTGACGTGATTTATGGATATGGTGTAGAATAATTAAATAAATCTAATTAACAAGTTCTTTGAAATTATATGTACTATGTAATCTCAAGCAAGTTGCTTAAATTCTTTGAGTTTCAGGTCTGCCATTTTTAAAATAAAAGCAACATTATCTTGTGGAAAACAAATAAAATATCATAGTCCAAGCATGCAATATAGTTCCTGACACAGAGAAGCATTTGGTAAATGTTTATTTTCCTTATATTTTCCAAGATAATAGTTCAGGTAAAAACAGTCCTAATTCAATCAATAAACCACTTATTAATTAGAATTTTTGGATACCAGTGGGGTTAAGCACTAGTATGTGAGCCCAATATCACTGGAATTGTGACTTTAGAAGGCTGAAAAAATAATTTCTAAGCCTACAGGAAATTTTTTCCTTTAAAAGAAAACCAATACCTTTCAATGGTTTGGTTACTTTCTGATGTAGCAGAATTACACTCCTAATTAGTGGTAGTTATTGCCATTATACATCATTATGTTTAAATGGAGTATCTGGAAGATGTCTCAATTAGACAGTTGTCTCAACTAAGTGTGCTCTACAGGTTAATAGGAATAACTTCCTCTACCTTGAATAGTGTTGTTTGGAAAAAATACCAAAGACCCAGGAATTAAAAGATCAAAATTCTGCTTCTCAGTTAACAGTCTGCTCAGTTGAACTAAGAAAGTTTGCTGTGCTGTTAGTCTGGCAGCAAATCAGTTGAGGCATTGTACTTTGAGTTACAGTATGATGCACACTATGAGGCAAAATAATGCACAGAGAGATCAACAGTACCCTTTAAAATAGCCAAGATCTAGCAGTCTTTATCATAATTTGCCATATTGATATTATCAAGTTTGATAGAATTCATAAAATAATTTGTGACTTTAAATATTTAAACAAGATGGAGAAAAAAGAGCAAATGTTGAGATGATGAATTCCAGAAGCAAGAAAGAACTTATCACAAAAGAATAGCAAATTATGATATTCACATTTTTTATAGGACAAAACATTTGCACCAGGATAATAAAAATCAAGATACTGGAAAGTCTTCTTTGGCCATGGAAGAGATTTTGAACACTCCTTGACTGCTGCTGCTGCCACTAATTCCTGCAGACTCTGGAAGCCCAGGGTTAGGTCCTCAAACTTTATGTATTACAAATGCCTAGGCTAAAACTTTTAGATGCATGTAAGAGCCAGTGTCTTAACTCAGCTTTTACTTCCGAACATGCTACCTTATGGTCCTAGTTATTTTTCTCATTTCTGAGACAGAATTCCTGATGCTAAAAGTTAAAAGAGTAAAGGTTTATTTAGTTTGTACAGGCTTTATCCCACAATCAGCTGACTCTATGGCAGGGTGCCATGGCAGAGGGGCACTGCAGAGGAGAAACAGTTCATGGCTGGCAGAAGTCAGCAAAGCAACAAGAGATGACCACAGCTCTCTCTAACCCTTATATCTGACCTAGGCTACTTACAGCAGATAGCACTCCCACCCTTAATGCTAGTACACTTGAGCCTGGCATTGAACCCCGAATCAATCCCAGTGTTACCCATTCTAGATCCAGCCAACTCTGAAAAAGCCCCACTATGACTGCTTGAGGCTTTAGGGGGACATCTAGACACAAGCCATAACAGTATCCTATTTATGGTTACAGAAAGCAAATGCATCTTTCTCTTCTTGACTTATGCTACATGCAGCCTCCTATTTCCTTGGCTCTAAAATGCAAGATTCTCAAGACAAAGACTGATGAGAAAAGCTTTAGAAGAAGAGTCTCTGCATTAGAAATTTTATTAATATATGCTTATAATACATAAAGAATATATTCATTGTGGAGCACTAGTACTACATGTATCACATCTTGATCCTTTTAATTTCTCCTTTCGCTCCTTTCTCTCTTCTCATCTCCATCCCCAAATCTCCTTTCAGTTGCCACGGAGCCTATAACTCTTTGCACTGTTTTAAATCCAGGAAGTGATTAATTTTCATCACACACGCTACAAGAAAATATAAGGGAATGATTTCACTACAATGTTGTTAATATAATCTTACCAAATACTCTTAAAAAAACACAAGATATTTTGTTCACTTAAATATCAATGTACACCCAGGAGTAGAAAATAATATGAACATTTATTTTAAAAAAGAGCCATTCATTTAAGATTGACTCATAGAAGTAGGTTTTAAATTATTAAAATGAAAGTGCAAACATTACAAGTGACAATTGCATTCTTAAATTTCTTCTTAATTACCTCTTAGCAACTCAAGACTGAGTTCTCTGGCTTCATTTATATGTACCCTTTATGTATTTGTGATAATTTTATAATTCATGTAATTTCCCAAAATGCAGATGCCATTTTTCAAGGTTAAGATATATGGGAAAAATTTTCATCTCTTCATTAGGCAAATTAAAGATTTTTTAATTCACCGGCAATAACTACCAGCATGTAGTTTCTTTGTCAAAGTTTCTACACATATAAATACTTGGTGAGGAGGACCTAAATAAAGAACAGTACTTCAGGTTTATCAAACAAACAGGATCAGTTTCTTGATGAATAAGAGATTCTAATCTCTATCTCAGGTGAATCCAGACTTTCAACAGATGCACTGTAATGGGTGACTTACTTGGAAGCTTCAAAAATGTGAAAAATTGAACCAAAACCTGAGTCTTCACTTTCTTATTTAGAATTGTGTTCTGAAAAGGGGATTCAGTGGAACCATCTATTGGAGCTAACGTGCTCCCAGGGATCAAGTAGGAGCATTGCAAGGAACAAGGTTATGTGCCCCTCTGATCTCACTCTATGGAGGACAACTTCCCTGTCTGTCAGCATGCAGCCCCCATCTATTAGACCTTTCAGAGCCTGCCTGAGCTACAGAGGCTGTCTGGCCTGACATCACACTTTCCAAGGGCAGCTCACATCCAGCGTCTGGTCAAGGTGGGATTAGCAAAGGTTGTCCATTTCAGCTCCTTGTTACATAATTCTAATTCCAGATCTCACTGTGGGGTTGACCAAAGTTTTATAGGGGCTGCATCCAGACTTCCTGTCTGGTTCTGTCTGCATCCTCCCTCTCTTTTGCATAGGTGTTAATCCCTAAAAACTGCATCTCAGCCTCTGCTTCCAGAGAACCTAGTCTGCACCAAATGAAACACAAAGTTGGTGACTATCTCAGCTTCCATATCTTTATTTACTGCTTTACTTTGATGCTTTGTTTTGTGTTTAATGGTTTCTGTTAGACACTACCTGAAGTGTCCCTGTCGTTTTTCTCCTTGAAGCCTGTGAATCTTTTGTTCTAAGGTCAGGCAATTCATGGCTATACTGAGTTTTTATCAAAGCTGCACTTTGTAGGATCTGTGCATAGTTGCACTTTAAAACAAAGTTACCCACGAAGTTACTTCACTCATTTTTTTTTTTTTGAAAGAGAAGGATTTAACTGTACTTTTAGGGGTAAAAATACTCAGCTTTCTGTTTAGTGTTTCAGGAGGCCTTGGAATTGAGTTACTTGTGCTTGATCCTAGCAACTGTGACAAACATTATCACAAATTTTTTTTGCCTTGATAGTAATAAATCCATTCACCTGTGCCAACCTGGAAAACAATCTAGTTTAAGAAATCTATGGTAAGTTCCCCCCAAAAAAATGTTCTTTTATTTTGCCTGTTGTCTTAGTTACTTTTCTCTCTCTGAGACAAAATACCTGACACTTAAGGTTAAAGGGGAAAAGGTTTATTTAGCTCACAGTTTATAGAGGTTTCAGTCCATAATTGGCTGGTTCCAAAACAGGGTGACACATGACAGAGGGGCAGCAGTTTCACTCTTTCTCTCTCTTGTATTGTATGCAGGCTCCCCACCCTTGGATGGGTGTAGGACTACATCCTTAATCCCAGCACTCTTAATACCAACATTGTACTATGAATCAATCACGCACTAGATTCAGCCACCTCCAAAACATCTCCCATGTCTGCATGAGGCTTTGGGGAGACCTCTAGACACAGACCATGACGCCTGTTATATATCCTTGTCATAACTAATAATTATGCTCCTCTTCATTTTTAAAATTGACCTAGTTAAATATCATTCAATATCAGGAGGCACCCTTTTAAAGAGTAACCGCGTTTCCAGGATAACAATTTGTGACTTTTCTTTCTAGCCCTACAATAGTCTAGATACCAAGGTTTGCTCTTTGCTATACACAGTAAAAAATGCTGACTGAAAATTAAAATAAACACTTTAAAGGAGGTATTAAGAACATAACAGACGTTCAACCATGAAAAGCTAAGTGAAACAGAAACTCAGGAAAGTTAAGTACAGCTGGCTTTGTCTCAAGGGCATTTACCATATTCAAATGAATTTAATTACAGTTATAATGGTTTTCAACAGAGAAAAAGAGGCAAGTCTAAGGCCCATCTCTGGTGGAATTCTAATACAAAATCATGTAAATAAAGCTCAAACCCCGAAGGACTGCACCTTAATATATGGCAGGTTGATTTCCAATTAAATCTGCCCTCTACCCAAATGCCTACAGGACTGTAAGAGAAATGGTTTATCTGTATCAGGATTTATGGTAAAGAAAAAAAAAAATTCCTCTAAGACTTTAGAACTAAATCTGTACGTAGTTATCAATTTACCAAATGAATTTATACTTGAGAGATTTGAAAATCTGTAAATGCAATATTTAGTTGTACTATTTCTGCAGTAATATCACATGTGCTGTCAGAAACAAACATATCCTTGAGGAAGAATCTACTTCCAGGTTTCAAGCATTTCTAGATGAAATTTCCAGAAGTAGGAGCTCACATTAAAAACAAATCCAAAAACAAGTCAAGAAAGTGTACCCCCAAAAATGGCAAAAGAGAAAGAGAAAACATAAAACACAAATTTTTACTTTTAACCAAGGCATTAAATGGAATTTAAAAATGCAATAATTGAAATTAAAACCACAAAAGATGGACTTAAGAATAATATATTATACAGAGCAGATAAGTAGTGAGCAAGCTAAAAGGTAGATCAAAATGCAGTACAAACAGGAATGAAAAGTAATGAATGATTAGAGACGTGGGGGAAAGTGTGAGAAAGTCTCAACAGAGTCCCTGAACAAGATGAAAGAGTAAAAGGAAGAAACAATATCCAAAGAGACAGACTGATTAAGAACTTTTCAGGACCAGTGGAAAACACTTACATTAAGATTCTTGGAAGCCCAAACAATCCCAAGTGGGAAGAATAAATAGAAATACATGATCATTCCATTGTGATAAAACTACAGTAGAACAAAAATCTTTGAAGGTGTTAGAGGCGAAAGGAAGATTACCTTTCAGAATATGCCTGATAAACAGTTCATTTCTCTATGCAAAACTGCAAGTCAGATTGTGTGACTCATCTACTCAGCCCCTAGCGGTGGATTCCCCTTCACTCAAGGCAAAAATGAAAGTCCTTGCAAAGCGCCCCAGGACCTCCAGCATCTGGCCTTCCCCTCCTCCCTTCACGTTCTCCTCTGCAGCCAGCAGGTCGACCTAACCTCCGCACTGTCTTCCCTCAGCTGCTCCCCTCATGACTTTTTCCCCAGTTGTGTGCTTGACTAGCACCTTCAAGTTCTTCATGTTTTTGCTCAAATTTTGTGCAGGAGCCTGGTTTTACCTGCGCGAGACAGATGCGAAATATTCAAGATTTTGCAAGCTTGAAATTGACCACAGTGTGAACACTGACACCATGAGAAATGAATCCATCTTAATCACTCCATTTAGAATTGCAGTTTCGGAACACTGCCTCTTCAATGTCTGGCGGCCCCATACCACTGTACTTTCTTCTCACCATGACATCCACCACCAGATAATTTATGATTTTATGTGTTTATTTACTGCCTTCTCTATTTATTGATTTCTCTGCAGGATATATAAAGGTTAGTAGGGCAAAGATTATTTTTTTGGTTCACAGAAGATACATATCTGACAGACGGACTCAACAAAAAGAAAAGATAGGTGTTTTACTGCAAGATAGGCATCAATGACTTTAAATTGGTTTTTAGATCAGTGAATGCTAGAATAAATGTCAAAGTGGGGGTAATGACTTCAAATTTGGAAAAAATTTTTTTTGAATGACGAAGAAATATCAATAGGAAATTTTCACTAATTCAAGGTATTTGAAAGCAGCTGAGAAGTATTTAAAGAAGTATCTAAGAAGTCTTGTCTCACAGAGATTAGTATTAGTAAAAATTGAGTTGATATTTTCTATTTTTGCTGAAATGTTGGATAGTCTACAGAATTTAAATTTTTTTCTTTTTTTCTTTTCTTTTCTTTCTTTTTTTTTTTTTTTTTTTGATGCAGGGTGGGGATTGAACCCAGGCCTTGCCCATGGGAGGCAAGTGCTCTGTGACTGAGCCACATCCCTGGCCCTACTTTTATCTTAAGTGGTCATTCTATAAACAGGATAACATACGGAGTTCATAAATACATGACGAAGCTAAACTTTTAGCAACTATGTTTTATTTATATATCATTTTTCCTTTAAGGAATTTGACTTCCAATTGCTAGAAAACAGTTAGCTATTTCAAAATTGTGTAGAATATTAGAGTTGAAATAAAGTAAATTATTCTTTCTTTATATATTTTTTCATTACTTCATTTTTGGGGTTTCCAGAAGCAAAGGTTGGACTTTATGCACTGTTTCAAGCAGACAATTTCAACCAGTGTCTCCTGAAAGGAAAATATGTGTATGTGTGTGTTTCTATGAGTACATGTGCACACACACTTATTTGAAAGTGTCACATTCCATTTTAATAATTCACTCTCTGAAATTATGAGTCTAATTATTGGCCAAAGTTTGTCTCGGTATTACTACCCATCAACATAAGATTTAATAGCGTTCTGACTCCATATTCACAATAGGTAATTTAGCTTTCAAATGACTCTGGCATTCTGATATAACTGTAAAACTATCTGAAAATGTAAAGAGTGGCAGAATCTACCCACACTTAAAAAAGTAAAAAGGAAATAATGTATTTATATAACTTCTAATTTGATGTTATTGAGATAGTCTATATATGCTAATAGAATTCTCTTTGTGCTTTTAAAATTTCCTACGCATTTCTCATGGATTCTTTAGAAAAAGTGTAGATTAAAGTCCTTTGTATACTTATCTGAGGGGCACCAAAACATTAAATTATACTTATTTAAACAATTATTTTTTTCTCACTACAAAAGAAAAACATATCAAGTCCAGTGTATGCATTTTGTGTTCATACCCTAGAGTCTTCTCCAAAGTAAAAAAAAATCAATGTTTTGGAAATTTTAAACATTATATTAATTTTTCAATTGTGAGATTAATTTATATAAGTAGGAAGTTTACACAAAAGTATATCAAATCAAATGGGAAAAATCTCTTTTAAAAGACAAATATATATAAATTTATCTTACTCTTATTTTCAAACACTTTGTAATTCAATGAAATACCAGAACCCTTTTAGGAATCTTAAATATGTTTCTCAGAATTGTTTTATTTCTTAACGTTTCTTAATATGGAGGAGTTCCTCACATTATTATTTCCTTGGCCTGTTAAAATCACTGTGGGGAAATATTACAGATTAATACAGTAAATCTTGGAGTGTAAAGGGATTCATAAGAATCTGATTGCATGTTAGAAATAAATTTGAAAATAGTGATGAAGTGGTGAACTCTTTCATAAATCTAACATTAAAAATTTATAACGAGTACAGGATCTTACTTCAGTAAGTCTCACGCTTACAGAATTCTACCACTCAAAGTTCTTTTTCTGATTACTCACAGTCATTTCTGCCAATGTTACCATGGACTCATTTCAAAATTCTAGGTATTTATTGCTCTAAAGTGTATCATAAAAATCTTAAATCCACCTGCTGTGCTGAAATCCACAAGATACTTCATGACTTAACCAGATATTCCTAGTTTGTTATAGAAGCCATTGCTTTGACCTCTTTTTCCCCTCTGAATCCAAAGGTATCGATTCTAACTTCGAACTCAGGGTAGACGATAAAAGAAATTGCTGTGGTACTCATTGTTTGGGTCAGTCAAGTGGTTTGGCAGTATGTGAGTTTTGGTGTGATAAATATATCAACAAAAATTGTCTGGCAATTACGTATATGGTGGGCCATATTTTAAAACTTTATAAGCTAGCAATACATTCTGATGTAGATAAATGGAAACATATCTGCTATAGCTTAAACAATTAATGCACACCCCAACCCATACAATGTCAGTGGCAGGTCGCACGGAGCTGTTGCAGGTGCTCAGCAATAGTTCGGGAATCCAGACTTGTTTTGCATCTTTTGTCCATTTCCATGCTTACACGGTGTCTCTTGCACTCAGCGTTGTCATTTCTTGGTTTCAATTTGGCTCATGCACCAGAAAGCATTACCAGGTTGACCGTAAATTACATGTACATAAACATGGACAAATGAAATAGAAGAGTTAAAAGAGAAATCCATGAATATAAATAAAAATAAAAATTTGTTACCATTAAAAAGAAGAAAGAACAAGTAGCAAAAATGCACCCCAGCCATATTTGTTCCTTTTAATGGAGAAAGGAAAAGTCCTCCAAGAAGTGTAGAATAGCAGATTCTTCTATTGTACCTTCTTACATCTTGAGTCAGGTGACAAGTTCCAGACAAGTAACTGACCAAAATGAATCAGATCACTGCAAGGGTTTACACCAGGCCAAATTTATTCCCTGGCCTAGGCTAAGAACCAAAAGTCTTTCAGAACAAGGTGTTTCAGGCACTACCTGAATGATCTCAATCAGCACGGAAAGATTATTGAATGTGTGCAGGAAATGGACAGACAATGTCCACAATAATATCTCACTCTGGTTCAAATTAAATTATTACATTAGCAAATGACACACAAAGCCAAAGTGTGCAGTATAGCAATGGTTGACTATGAATATATACCTTTGACCTCTATCTTTATTTGTTACATATTTTTTAGATATAATAGGTTACAAGCCACATTCAGGATTCTTAATGACTTGAGGTAAGGAAGCTTTAATCCCATGATATAAATGAAATGTAATATTCAAGACCTCATCTTTGATTCTCAGTTCTGGAATTTCCAAGTTATAGAACTTTTTGGAGAGAATTTACCTAAAGCTCAGTTTTCACATTTGTGGAGCAGGAGCACCATAATTTATTGGAGGGACATATACCATGGTGTGATTGTAAAAATTAAAAGCTTCAAGAGTTTATCATAGAACCTGGTATTTTCAAAATACTTTATAAATGTTTGAAACTAAGATTTTTCACTCTTACTACTATGGTGGGGGCTGAATAATTAAAATGATCTCCATTCATTGTAGTGTAAATGTTGGAGGTATGGGAGAAGTCATGGAATTATAAACCTTAGGATCCAAGGAAAACTTTTGAACAAATCGGGGCTTCACAGGGTTTAGGAAAATTCAAATTTTTTTAAAAAAATATTTTTAATCTTTCAAGACAGAGTCTCACTATATAGTTCAGCCTGGTCTTGAACTCACTATGTAGCTCAGGCTGGTCTCAAACTTCTGGCAATCCTCAGCCTCCTTAGTGCTGGGATTACAGTCATGCACCATCATGCCTCTGTCATCCAGGAATCTTTGAAAGATTAGAGGAAAGTGAATTCTTCTTGAATACCTCATCAAGGAAATTACTGTACAAAGCAATTGCATTTGAAAATTTAATGTGAAAGGAAACACCTACAGATAAATAGGTTATATCTGTCAGATTGTGAGCTACTGTATACAAAGACAGATCCATTTTAAATGATAGATTTTAAGACAGGTGTATTCAACATAGAGAAGGCCCCTCTCAGTACATTGAGATAGGCTGCTTTCTTTCTTTCCTTCCTCTCCCCCTCTCTTCCTGACTGCCTCCCTCCCTCCCTCTGTTCCTCCTTTCCCTGTTCCCTTCCTTCTTTCTCCCCCTTTCCCCCCTCCTTCCATGCCCCTTTCTTGACACTGTCTTGCTGGATTGCCTGGTCTGATCTTGATACTCACACGATCCCCCCACTTCAGCCTCCCCAATAGCTGGGACTACAGGTGTGTACCATCGTGCCTGGTCCATTAGCTTCACTTCCAACTTAATGTTGCAGAAATTAGTACTGTTTACCCCATCATGAAAGCAAATGACAAGCTGACTACAGATGTAAGATAAAAAGAAAAAATAGCTGTACAATGAACAAAAAGAATTTCATTTGAAGCACAGAGATTCAAAGAGCTTATGATTTAAACTAGTGACCTGAGGATGGTCCAAGCACAGACTGAGGTTCTGTATGTTTCTCTTAGCCTCTTTAAAAAAAAAAAAAAATATATATATATATATATATATATATATAGGTATACACACAGGGCCAGGTATATAACTTACTGGTAGAGTGCTTGTCTACCATGTGCAAAGCCTGGGATTTGATTTGCAACACTGCAAAAACAAAAACAAACACAAAAATAAACAAGTTTGTCAAATATGATAAAAAAGACACTTCCAAATGAACACATTTTGTCACAAAGACAATTAAAAGGGGAGATTTAGATAACTTGGAGGACATTATGCAACAGATTCTATAGAAAACCAATACATATATGATACTATACAAAGCTTGTGTAGATAACATTTTATTTTTGGCCATTTTAGTTTTTAAAGCTAGTACTAGAAAGTGCTAAGTAATTGCCTTCTCACTTTGATGTTGAAATGTAAAATCTGTTACAGCTTTTCTTCAAAACTTCCAAAGGATTAAAAAGAGAAACATATGAAGTTCCAGAACATTTCAAGTGTGGAAAACAGCTTGCTGGAATTTTCTCTGCAACTTGAAATATTTAATTATTACTCATGAGAAAAGACATGGGAATAGTATGACAGGACTTTAATACGTTCATTACTTAACAAAAATACATCTTTATATAAAATACATTCCTTTTGTGCTCTACAGGCTCACATTTCTGTGTCCTCAGTTTGAAAATCTTTTAATTTGTTTCCGTCATTCTGGAGGAGAGTTCCCACTTCAGATTCCAGTCCTTTGGTGTAGTTTTACTAGGGTCCATTATGTCAAGAGAAGTTATTACCGCTTTACTTTCTGTGACATCATCCTGTTTCAAACTTGGCCCCTCTAAACCTACAGTTTGCAAATCCTTTTGGGGTAAAGAGTGCCAACATTTAGACTAACACTAGTCAAAAGTTGGTCTTCTAATCTCTTCCATATCCAGCAGTTATTGCCTTCCCCACAAAACACTGCGTAGTGGACCCGTTTTGGTCCTGTGAGCCTGCCCAGAGCTGCGCCCCTCCATTCCCTCCCATCCCACCATTGTGCTGGAGCAACTGAATTTCCTCCTGCTCAATGTTAATACCCAGTGCCGCAAGTATCTGTCTTTTAGACTAACACCTGGTAGCTTGGGAAACCTGAAGGTTTAATGGGAGCAAGGTGGAAAGGCTTCTCCAAGGTTTCACCGTAGGGCTCCTTTCTCTTTAGATGACACAAGAATATTCATGCTGGTTCTATAGAGACCAACACTCCGGGCCCCACCCCCACCCTGTTATCCAAGAGAAATAAACAAACCCTGTTAAGTAGTACCTAATTGTCTACATTGTTATTGATGTGTTCTTAAACTCCAGCTTATTTGTTCTTAATTTTCATAAATGAGGTTGTATAATTTGTTTCTTTTCACTTACTTTTCATAGCTTGATGCATAAATTTGCTGTGTACTGGATGCTTTGGAAACAATTCAGTTTTGAAATGGCAGTAGGACAATTTTCACAGTCTGGATTCGATAGGCACTGGAGGTGTCCTAAACTAAATACTGTACTTAGGAATACTTCATACTGATTTAAAGTGTAGTATTTTTTAAAATTAATTTTATTGGTACATTTTAGATATACATAATGATCACATTCATCTTAGGGAATTTGTACCTGTATATATTGATTCTTTTCCCCCCAATCCCCTCTCCTCCCTTTAACCTCTCCTTCCCCTCCTTATTTACAAAACTTTGTTTCCACTTTTCCTTCTATTGTCTTTTTTTCTTTTCCCTTGCTTCCTTTCCCCCTACTCCCTCTTTTGTTCCCATTCCCATTTGAACATTATCTTCCTATTTCACAATATCTATTACATATTTTGGTCCTTATTTATCCTTTCAGTTTCTCACACCAGGGAAACCAAGTGATATTTAAACATGTGTGTCTGATTTATTTCATTTAGAGTATGCTCTCAAAGCACATATGTTTAGATAGATACGTCTCAAGCTTATCCTTCTTTATGGCAGAGAAGTGCTCCATTGTATTAAAAAAAAAAAAAAAACACATCTTCTTTATCTATTTATCCCTTGATGGGCTTTTGGGCTGTTTTCAAGACTTAGCTATTACAAATTGTGCTTCTATAAACATGGGTGCACATATATCACTCTGGCATGATGATTTTAATTCTTTCAGGAAGAGACCAAGAAGGGGAATACCTGGGTCAAATGGAACCTCTAGGTTTTGCTTCTTGGGGAATCTTTACACTGATTTCCAGAGTGGTTGCACCAGTCTATACTCCCACCAACATGGAAAAGGGTTCCATTTTACCCACAGCCCCACCAGCAATTGTTGGATGATTTGTTAATGATAGTCATTTTTTCTGGAGCAAAATGAAAACCTCAGTGTTCTGTTCATATGCTTTTCTTGATCAGCCAGTGAGGCTGAACATTTTTTCATATATTTTCTTGCTTTGTATAGTTCTTTGTCTGAGAAGTATCTATTCATTTCAGATGACCATTTTTGGATTGGGTCTTTAAATTTTTAGGGTATGAATTTCTTGAGTTCTTTATACATTCTAGATATTAGCCCTTTGTCTGAGGAACAGCTGGCAAAATTTTTCCCACACTGTGGGTTGTCTCTTTACTCTGTTGGTTGTTTCTTTTGCTGTGCAAAAGCTTTTTAATAAGATGAGATCTCAGTTTTTAAAATTTTATTTGATTTATTTAACCTAGTGTTCTTGGATTGAATTAAAACTTGATTTAATTATTTTAACATATTTCTTTAAGAGGTATTATTTATACAACATAGTAGTTCTGATTATTTGGGATTGCTTATGATTCAAAAATTTTGATTATTCTATTATTTAGTATCGATCTCTCAAATGTACTGAACAAATACATAAATTTTAAATTTGTTTCAATTTTCTTTCCTATCATCTGCCCTCTTCCCCAATGCCAACTTTTACAAAGGTAATTTTTTTAACCAAATTTGTCCCCTAGATTGTCTTGTGTAATTTTCTTAACTAGGTAACTTATTTGCAGATCAAGCAAATGGTTTCCATTCTTAGGTAGAAATATAAATTACCTGCCCTGGTCCTTGGGATCAATACTGGAAGTTGTACTGTACAACCCACAAACATTGTGACAAAATTCTCAATGAAGTCAGGCTAGTGCAGATGATGAGTGTGTTTTATTTTCACTCTGAAATGCTATCTGTTTCAGGAAGATCAGGGTCAATACACCTTTTGGAGATTACATAACAAGTCCCATGTGGTAACTTGACTTGACTTGGATCATTTTTCTACTGATATTTTAGTATTTTTAATAGTTGAATAGCTAACTTCCAAGGCAGCAGCCCAGCTATACTAGCCCTTAGTACAACTCCCATTACAATAACCATAGTCACAAGTTAATATTACACACAGCCCTTAGTTTTAATGGCAGGAAAACCCTACTATGGCAACTGCCAAGGTCAGCAGTCTGTAGACAAACCTCAAGCTAACACACCGTGGTGTTGTATCTGCCACATGTTAATCTGTGCAGGGTTCATGAGTTCTTCAAGCACGAGGAAACACAGGGAGGTAGACGTTGAAAGAAATCAATCAGTAATGTGCAGACTTTTCTGCTCCTATTGGGATACATGTGTATCAGGAATTTTTTTCTACTGAAAATTTTCAATTTGGTGCAAATGGGTAGGAAACAAAGGTGACCCAGTATTTACTAGAAGATGAATTATTAATTACAGCAAAGGGCAATATTTAACTTTTTGTTTTGGAGATCTTTCTAGTGTTGGTATGAAAGTCTGCTTTTACTCTTTCAATATTCTTTTCTAAAGAGTTCTTCTGCTCTCATCTTGGTTTTCTTTCAAATGTTCATAATGTTCAAAAGCATAATGTCTCACTGCTACTTGCTCATGCTACACTGTGGAGAAATAAGATTTCATTTTATGCACCTTTTCCCTTAAAGTATGTGTATTGATCATTATAAAATTAATGATTGATCATTATAAAATTAATGATTTTTTTAAATGTTAA
Source organism: Dasyprocta punctata (assembly GCA_004363535.1). Classification (NCBI taxonomy): domain Eukaryota; kingdom Metazoa; phylum Chordata; class Mammalia; order Rodentia; family Dasyproctidae; genus Dasyprocta; species Dasyprocta punctata. The sequence goes on from RJWM01009273.1 coordinate 65,233, forward strand.
ATATGTATCTGCTGTATGGAGGGGGATTTACCTGAGAGTGCTGAATGATCCTGGTGATCTAGTTTAGGAATTTCTTTGGGACAGAGTCCTGAGGAAGGAAGGAATCTACTTGTCCAGTTGATTTTTATTTTAATTTCTAATGGGGAAATGCACCCAGGGAAACAGTGAAGGAAAGAAAACTTGCTTAAAAAGTGATGACACTTTCAAAATAGAATCCAGATCTTCTAAGTCAAAGTCTCATCCTACCCAACAAATCAACTCCTTTATTAAGGATTTTTGCTTTAGCCATGCTTTCAGCATCATTTATGAAGGTTCTTATGCTGTTTACTGCAACAATTATATAAAAAGTTTTGAAAATATTAGAAATATAATATATGTACTCTCACTTTCTGAACTCTTCATCCTATATTAGGGCAGTAAATTCACTTGGAAGAAGTTAAATGGAAGCCGGGCGTGGTGGCGCACGCCTTTAATCCCAGCACTCAGGAAGCTGAGGTAGGAGAAGCGTTGTGAGTTCAAGGCAGGCTTGGGTTACAATGTGAGCACAAGATGGGCCTGAACTACGTATTGCAACCCTGCCTCAAGAAACTAGAACTGGGAGTTTGGCTCAGCGGCTTATGTGCCTGCCTGATAGGCATGATCCCTGGTGTCACCAAAAAAAAAAAAAAAAAAAAAAGCTAAATGGGAATTATGTTGACAACCTATTTGCTGCCAACAAATGTCAACTTGAAGAGTTTTCCCACTCACAGATTTTCATTCACTTTGAATTTTCCAATTTCAAATTTTTTTCAAAAGTTTTAGCAAAAATTTATAATTGTAATTGTAAGGTATACATTGTATAAAATTTATCAATTTAATGATTTGAGTATACAATTCATTGGCATGAAAAGCATTTGCATTTTGCTGTGCAGCTATAATCACAATCCATATCCAGAATGCTTTGATCTGATCTAACTGAAATTCTCCACCCGTTACACACAAACTCCTCTCTCGCTCCAGCACCTGCCAGTCAACCTTCTACTTCTGTTCCTTTGAATTTGACCATGAGAATCTCTTACATGTGAGATTCCTGTTTTCTATTCTGTTTAACTCTGCTCTGATCTTTATTATTTCTGCTGGCTTTGTGTTAAGGTTATTCTTCTTTTTCTAGATTCTTAACTAAATTTGTAAAGTCAATTTATTTATTTGAGACCATTTTTTCTCTTGCAATGTAAGTGGTTATAGCCATCAATGTCCCTCTCAACACTGCTTTTACTGTATCTTATAAATTTACATGTGTTATATTTTCATTTTCTTTTACCTCAAGACATTTAAAAATTTTTGTTGAGATTTGTTCTTTGATACAATGGTTGTTGAAGAGTTTATTTTTAATTTCCATGTATTTGTGAATTTTCAAGTTTTCTTTCTGTTGCTGATTTCCAATTTTATTTTATTGTGATCAGAAAAGATACTGGCATAATTTTAATTTTCTTATATTTGTTAAGTTTTGTTTTGTGACCTCACATGAGATTCATCCTGGAGAATGTTCCATGTGAGCCTGAGAGGAATCTGTGCTCTGCTGCTGGTGCATAGAATGATCTGTATCTGCATGCTAGGTTCATTTGGCTAGGAGTATTATTCAAATTCACATTTTCTCTGACGATTTTCCACCTACTTGTCCTATGAATAACTATTAAAGTTGAGATATTGAAATGTCTTACTATTATTGTATTAGTATTTCTCTTTTTAGTTATTTCAATGTTTGTTTAATGTGTTTAGGGACTCTTCGTATTGGGTGCCTAAATATCAATAATCATTGTATCTTCTTGTTTAATTGACCCCTTTATCATTATATAATTTTCTACTATACCTCTTGTCACAATTTTTGACTTAAATTCTATTTTGTCTCATGTAAGTAGTATAAGTATATTGCTATGTTCTATTTTCATCACCATTTGCATGGTCTATTCTCTTCATTCCTTTTCAATCTACCTTTGATCCTAAATTATGTCTGTGTCACATACAAGTAGCTTACAGTTGGATTCTGTTTTTAAGATCCATTTTTTCAATCTTGGTTTTCTATTTTTTTTTTTTGACTTCTTGAAACAGGGTCTTGTTATGCAGCTTGTGCTGGTCTTGAACTCGCTTTGTAGCCCAGGTAGGCCTTGAACTCATAGTGATCCACCTGCCTCAGCCTCCCAAGTGCTGGAATTACAGGCGTGCACCACCTTGCCTGGCTAAATACTGTGATTTGAATGAGAAGTTTGACCATTTTGCATTAATGTGATTGTTGATATTGAAACATTCTCTTGGGAGTTTGTTTCCTGTATGTTTTAAAGTTTTTTATTGATCTATTCTTCTGATAAGGTCTTCCCTGTGTTTAGATAATGTTTTTCATAGTGAAAACTTTTAATCCTTTTTGATTTTCTGATGACTTTATTCTATAGGTACTTTCCATGTAGTTGGGAATCACATATAACATCCTAGGTAATAATGAGCAATCTTAAAGTAATGCCAATTTAATTTCAAGTACATGCAAAACTCTATTCCTTCTAGACCTGAGAAGGTCCTTTTTCTTTACATTAATAATGCACCAAATTGCATCTTTTTTGTACTCTTAATATAGATTTATTCTTATGCATGCCTTCTAAATCTATAGAAAATAAAAATGGCTACAAAGCAAAATTATTATTTTACTCTTTTGTGTATTTGCCCACATATTTACCTTTACTAGAGAATTTATATTTTAATATTGTCTTGAGTTATTGTTTAATTTCATTTTGTTTAAATTTGAACAACTGTCTTTAGCATTCCTTGTATGGCAAGTTTAGCTCTCAGTCATCTGTGTATTATATTCTTCCTCATTTTTCAAGGATAGTTTTGACAGATAGAGCATCTCTTTTGAAAATGTATTTTCCTTTCAGCACTTGAAGTATATCATACTTCTACTTCTGGGCTACATATTATACAGTAGGTACTGCCTTTCTCTTGCTGTTTTCGAGATTCTCTGTTTTTGTTCGTCTTCAGGAAATGCAAACACGTGTGTCAGTGTCAGTATCTCTGCATTTTTTCTACATGGATTTGGATGTTTATATGAGTCTTTTTCAAATTTGAGGTTAGCCATTTCAGCTGTTATTTCTTCAAATAGTCTCTCTGTCCCTTTTTCTCTTAGTATATATCTCATGAGTCTTTTGGCTCTGTTCGCTTTTGTTCATTTGTTTCATTTTGTTTTTCTGATTTATAGAGTTAAATGACTTATCATTAAGTTTACTAATTCATTCTTCTACCTGTTCTTTTGCTGAACCCTCTAATAGACTTTTTTTTTTTTTTTTTGTGGCACCGGGGATTGAACTCACAACCTCGTGCCTGCCAGGGCAGGCGCTTAAGGCACTGAGCCAAACTCCCGGCCCCTCTAATAGACTTTTAATTTATCACATTCCTCACAACTAGAATTTGTTTATTTTTTTTTTTAAAACTCTACCCCTTTGCTGACATTTTTATTTTGTTCAAATGTC